>QVRM01001062.1:0-156824 GCA_003439945.1 Dermanyssus gallinae
AGTCCCGACTTCTAAGGGCAACCGCTCTACTAGCACTGTTGCTTTTGTGTGGGGATATCGAAACGAACCCCGGACCTCCCTGCACTACCTGCGGTGGACAAATCCTTCAGATTAGAGAACGTACTGTGTGTGAGGGTTGCAACAAACCGTTGCACACGCACTGTTCCTTCCAGATACCGGAAAATAACAGCACACAAACTGCAAGTCATGCTTCTGGCGAGAGGTCTCCTTGCACGTTGCCAAAAACACTACTCCAGCCAGCACCACACCGTGCAAGTGCCTAGCTGAACTCCAGCACTCAGGAAACAAATCGACGACCTTACAAGGAAGATCCTGGGCAAAGTAGCACAGCACTAACAACACTAAAAACAGCTGACCACCGATCCAACCAACCGACTATCAACAGATACCAACCGAAGCAGCAGAAGCACAGCAACAGCAAAAAACGTGCAGTTACGTTCGAAGCGCGACGTGCCTACTCCACGGCGTCTCCGTTTCAATAGCAGCCAACACTACAACGTCGTCGGCACACCAAACGAAGTGCATACTCCACACAACCCTCCCTGGCACACAGTCGGAAAGGCGGACGTAAAATGCACGTTACGACCGGCACGAACAAAATGACTCAGCTAAGAGCTGTAGAAGCACATAGCGTACCAGATCGTCCGCGTGTTAAGCACTCTTTGTTAGCCGCGTAGAACTGTCACACTCTGCGGACGCGATCAAAGAGTATGTATGTCGAATA
Organism: Dermanyssus gallinae; assembly: GCA_003439945.1. NCBI lineage: Eukaryota > Metazoa > Arthropoda > Arachnida > Mesostigmata > Dermanyssidae > Dermanyssus > Dermanyssus gallinae. The sequence continues at coordinate 746 of QVRM01001062.1, forward strand.
ATAGGGCAGACACAGAAGTGAAAGTGACAAAACTTGCTGGCATGAACCAGGAGTATTACAACAGCTATCACGTGCAGGTAGCTGCAAATAGATTCAATGAACTACTAGACCCGTCCGTCTGGCCAGACGGCATTCACTTCCGCCCGTACCGCGGCCAGTTACACCAATATAGAGTGTCCAGCGCAGTGCACGAAGTGGGGGCGAGCATTGGCGCCAAACGATACAGGGCAAGCGTGGAGGAAGATCACAGTGAAAACAAAGAAATGGAGACAAATCAATGACAAAATAGCCAGCCAACACCCCAAGAACAAAACAGCATCTCGAAATGTCTGCTATGGAATGTCGAATCTCTCAACCAATTATATCGAACAACAGGAGAGAACATATTCAGCAAATACGACATATTGCTCTTAACGGAAACCTTCGAAACAGACCCCACAAAAACCCCCTTCCCTCACCACAAAGTATTTCACGGACTGGCAATTAAGCCGGAGGGACGAGGAAGACCAAAATGGGGCGTATGTATAGGAGTAAGAACAACGGAGAATGCCAAGCTTCTTCATAGCACTGCCAGACACATTATACTAGAGCTCACCGATTATTACTTAATCTGTATTTATAGCCCGCCTGAAAAGGCGGTAGATCAAGTGATACAGGACATTGGCGACTGTATGGGACTTTGCACAGATGCGAATAAAAATGTAGTAATAGGTGGAGATTTTAATTGTGATTTGACAAAAGAAAGTTTTAGAAAAATGAGTTTTAAAACAGGAATTGACGAGCTTGGACTGGCCATCCACAGTAATTATTCAGAGCCTACATATATTAGTTGGAATGGATACAGCGCGGTTGATATTATTCTCTCATCTGTATCACAGACGACAGACACTATATTTGACATCACTATCCGCCCATCGGCTCATCGAAAACATTCTCAGGTCGAGTTCAAACTGCATCGCAAAAACGTGTGGTCACGTCCCAAATTAAGCACGTCCACCGCTCACTAAACAGCCACCTATTGGAACAAGCACTACAGCTAGCTGAACACAGCAACGACGTGAACGAAATTGAAAGAACAATTAAATGGTCACCTCGCTGCGAAATCAAACGTAAAGGCAAAAATCCAGAGACACAAGCCTTGGTTCGATAAGGAATGCCGGAAAATGAAGCACGCAATCTGTTCAATTCAAAATAGGTCACCAGCAACACTCCGCCGCATAGCAGAGATGAAAAAGGAATTCACGCACATGAAAAGAGAAAAAAATTGCGTTACGAAGAAGATCAGCGTGTACGGCTTATAACAGCAAGCGTGCAGAAGCCGTGGCTGCTTCTCCCGAGGAGACCAACGTCGCTAAATCCAGTGATAAACGATAATGACTGGGTAGATCACTTCAGAAGACTACTGACACAAGAGTGCGCATTACCAGACCGAGATGCCTGTGACGATGATAATTTTACAGATTTTACCGAAAACGAAGTCGAAGCCGCTATTAAGAAACAAGATGGGAAGTCGACAGGGCCAGATCTTATTGCATATGAACACCTCAAGAAGAATGTAAATGTAGTTTGTCCAATTTTAACAAAGCTCTACAATTAGCAAGGGAAAATACCCGTCGAGTGGCGGCAGAGCTTTCTGCAGCCTATCTTCAAGCGTAAAGGAGATCCAACTGACCCGAGAAACTATAGAGGCATCGCACTCACAAGCGTGCTCTATAAGATTCTAACATCGCTAATCGTTAACAGGCTCTACTCAGCCACCGAGGAGAAGGTCCCGCCGGAGCAATATGGCTTTCTACGGGGACGGTCTACGTCAGATGCGGCCTCATTTGTAGTGAAACATGTATCATATCGCCGCTCAGTGAACGAAATGACATACGCTGCTTTTATTGATTTTAAAACTGCATTCGATTGTCTTCCGAGGGATTGTCTGCTGAACACTCTACGATCAAGTTTTGACATAAAGGGAGCAACTTTTAACATTTTACATGACATTCTAGCATATAACGTCATAACGATTAAAAACGGCGATCACTACGTACAAGAACCCGTAACACAAACAATCGGAGTGGCCCAAGGAGACTCAGCTAGCCCTCTTCCTTTTCATTCTGTACGTGACTGGACTCTCGGATCTGCTCCGTGGTCTCAAAGCCCCACACGCTTTCTATGCAGATGACTTGGTTATCCTAGCAAAATCCCGAAATCATCTTCAGTTTATCTCAACGAGACTGTACAATGTTGTGACAGAACAAACTCTGGATCAACACAGATAAACAAAGGTTATGCGTTTCAGCAGAGGAGGATCATATGCTGCTAGAGATCATCGCTTGAAAATAAACGAAAGAGTGCTTGAGGTGGTCAACAGCTTCACTTACCTAGGGGTTATCCTAACCCCAAGGCTCTCATTTAGTACACATGTTGACGGAGTACGGGCAAAAGCGGCGGCCACAATCACCTTACTAGGAGATCTACGCGACGTAGACCTAAAAACAGCAATGAACTGTTTTAAAATCAAACTTCTCCCAACCATAACATATTGTCTACATGCCATAGCACCGCATTTGACAGTGAGTGATTTAAAAGTCCTAGATAGAGTGAAGTCTTGCTTTGTCAAACGCATATTGGGACTGCCTGAAAACGCATCTGCCACACTAGCCTTAGAACTGTGCGGAGAAAGAACACTCACGGAAGACTTGGTTCTCAACAAGGTCCCGTTCAACACAGAAGCATTGGACTCCTACCGAACATTCAGAGAATCAAGAAACATACAGTTTGCCATTGAAAACTACACTGATGGCCCAGCATTTTGTTCTGATAAATGGAAAGGAAGCCGCCAACGGAATCGCACAATTGTGTGCCGAACGACATGGCACGGATACCACCATTGTATGTGCATGAAGCCAAACTTGTTTTACCATTGAAGATGCGTATGTAGTTTTTGTGGACAGTCCGATATTGGGCGGTACCACATGCTTGTATGTAAGGAATTGTTGGAACCATCCCTAACAGCCAGAGTTGAGGTTATATAATGTCAGACCACACTGTTGTATTGTGACTCGTAACTACCAATTATTATGGTGAATAAATCATGAATGAATATATAATGAAAAACACCTTCAAGCTGGTTAAAATTCGTCAGCGTGAGGTGGTTCCACACCCTGTCAAGACCGTACATCAGCCCCGGAACAATCTTAAGCATGAAGAGCCTCACTGCTGAGAGAACGGACAGTCTTCGGACATTGCCCTACTTCCTCGTAAAGAGAGACAAGTGCCTTCCGTACTGTTTTCGTTTACATGCGCTGTGAACGTCGTTCCCGTATATGAACCCGAAGGCCAAGATACTGGAAGGAGTTACAAACTCCAATGGTTCTGGCCGCAGCAACGTATACGTCTCTGGCAGCCATCAGACCTCCACGCCTGAAATTTCATGGCTTTGGTCGGTCTATCCCTGGTGTTTATCTCAAGATCCCTTCGAGACAAGGAACGCCTCTATCGATAGAGGTAATGCGCTTGATGGCACCTAAATCGCGTATTTAGCGGACCACGATATCATCTGCACTACATTACCACTTACGGGCTTTTTAGGTACTCCTGTCGGACGAAACCGACGAGGTCAGCAAGGCGAAGTGTAAAACGAGACGCGCGGGTCTCCTTGCACACAATCAACACTTACATTCCTCATAGTGTTCAAAAAATAAAATCCCAATTCTTAGAGCGCTAATCGCCAAAGTCCTACAGCAACAGGAGAGATACAACGATGACTTGACGTTTATTTGATTTTGCCTGACGAATTACGAGCTATGAAAGCCATCTGACCACTGACCAGCGGGCTGAGATGGGCGGTGAAGCACAGTAAGAAACCAAGCACCGGGACGTGCGAATGATCGGCAGTCATCCTGCACGCATTGAATTTTTAAGGTCCTTTATGTTCTGTGGTCCCTTGCCTCAATTAGGCGTGGCAGTAATCTCGTACGGCTCGCGCTCCGGGATACAGAGTCAGACGCCCGCCAACCTTCAAGTATTGTGCCCTCTGCTAATCCACAAAGAAACAGAATCGAAACAGTGATCTCATCGTCGAGAACGACTTTGGCGGCGCAAGACGCTGCGTCGTTAGAGGAACATATCTAAGCATCCGTCTAGCGTCTGCCCGTTCCTGCCTCCGGGGGCGATGATTGAGGCAGGCATGTCCGACCTCAATCATCCTCGACCAGTGAGTCGTCCCCGTTTCGCGCGTTCTTCGCCATATCAACCCCCCTCGCCAGCTGACCGGTTAGAGGGCAGCGAGGTTAACCCGCATCCGGCCAGAGGCATGTATTTAAGGCGGCGCGCGTTCGGATGAATTCATACGGCTTTGTTGCACTGATCGATACTGCCAGGAATATCTTTGTGTCTTCTGCTGAGCTGACCAAGTGATCTTGCGTTTGTCCGTCTGACAAAGCTCGAGGCTCTTCTACTTCTTCTCTACTTATCCAAACCAACTACTTACCAACGAGTAAGAATGAAGGGTCTCGGAAACCTTCGGCGTACGGTCCTGCGTCATGGATGACATCAAGCACAAAAAACTACTGGACTCGTTACAGTACAACCACTGATGCAGCAACCTGGCACCCAAAACACCATGCAGCACAGAAGACCAACGGACGCCGACCGGGCATCTTACTGAGGACCTGCTTGAAACTGGTTGAAGATACGCCCTTTCTCTACGATAAATCACACCAACTATACCCGGACCAGCAAAATTCGTTCTAATCGCTGGTCGGAGATCGGTCACAAGTTCGGAGGTGTCAGGATCCCGAAACTCCTCAAGAGTGGACGAACATCCGCGACCGGTACACAGCGTCTGCTGAACATCGGTTACTTTGCGGCGGCGTAGAGAAGGGCGAGTTTTATCGCAGCTCGCAGTGGTCGCTTCTCGTCTGTTCAACAAGCGCCCACCAGATGCTGAGTCACATCTACTTAACGCCAGCCAAATGCAGTTTTCTCGCTCGCTCTGGCGGCACAAAGGTGACTGGGTCAACCTTTACAGTCTACGGCGAGTCCACGGTCCTCTACGGAAGATATCAGTGTTGTCGACCGCAACTACGCTCCAGGCCACCCTAAGCGACCTTATCAAACGACCCCGCTCTCTTTGACTGCAGAAGCAAAGCGAGGAAGACCAGCGACGGCCGAAACTTCCGGTAGTGACTGCAGCAAAAAGCTGTCATAAAAGCGACGACAACGACACGAACATCAGCAGCAACGACAACAACAACATCGAGGATCCCGTAAAGCATCTTATGAATCAAATGAATTGCTGCATTCGTAAGCAAGACCAGTCGATACAACTACGGCTTATTAACGCAATTCAACAGGCCGTTATAGACGCTGAGAGGAAATTAGTGTGTAATAAAAATAACATAACCCTACATTTAAAATGTAATTATTTGATATAATTTTAAGTCCCGTATATACGTAGATCGTTCAGTGAGTACCCCATAATGTTCACGAAATGACAGTGTATGTTATGCGCGGGCAGACATTTGAAGTAACGCATTCATTCGCTTCATATATATATATATCTATATATATATATATATATCAAATGATGCTTTGTATATAATATATAGTATATATATATATATATATATATATATATATATATCAAATGATGCTTTGTATATATATATATATATATATATATATATATATATATAATTTGGACAAGAATGTTGCACGTTTCGGCTAACTAGGGGGTATTAGGCCGGGAAGTCCCTTTTTATTTAATCTAGTTCTCGGACGGCATTAGGTTTCAAAATTAGACAAAACTAATATCGTGGTACCAACTTAGCTGATGACTTCCGCCTTATGGGAATAGCCTTTGCGGATGATCTGAGTTCTCCCTAGCCTTCACGAAATCAACTCTCCAACGGCTCCTTAAAATTGCGGACCCCCTTTTGAAATACCGAGGCCTTATGAATTTACTATCTCCCACCTATTTAATGGAATGAGGGTAAAGGCTTTATTAATATTGTACCAGAATTTAACGTTGGATAGCGGCAACTGCAGCTAAAGGTATGAGCAATCGATGGAGATATCTGGGAGTCGACTTGACAGACATGGCAGAGTTGAGCTCCACCAAGACTATACTTCTCAATTTACTCAAGCAACACTCACGATAGCTCCCCTTAAAGCCCAACCAAACACTCATATTATTTGAAAGACTTTCTCATTCCCCCCCGCCTCCTATATCAACTAGTCTCCGGTCCCAGATTATCTTACGTGCTCCTTAGCGACCTAGGCAAAGAGATCAGAAAGGTTGTTAAGTCAAATTACTTAAGCTTGTAAACTCGGTGCCGAACGCTTATCTCTACAAAAACGCAACCAGCACGCGGCGGTCTGGGACATCCCCTACATTCAACATTTAATGATCCCATTAAAACCCATTACAGGTTTCAACAAACTATACAACACGTTCGATGGGGCACATTTAACAAAAAGCACACAAAACGCCCTTTGTACATTACTGGATTAAGGGTATGCCCCTACCTATCTGGTAAGGATCTTTAAGCCTACTAAAGCTCAGGATCAACGCACTACCAAACGCGTGCCAGATTAGCCAGGGGACGCGCGAGCTATATAACACACGTTGTAGGGCACGGGTGTCTGGCGACTGAGACGTTGGCTCATGTCGCTCAGATGAGCGATACAACACATAAGCAAACTATAAAGAGGACATGGCGACGTCTGTGATTGCGTGGCGCGTCTTCTCCGCGAGAGGGGTCATGAGGTGGTTCGTGAGCAAGTATTCCGTCGACCGGGCGCACGGGGTCTAAAGCCCGACCTCGTAATAACAACACCTACCGAGGTCTGGGTTTAGATGCCGAGGTTCCGGCCCGAATAGGGACCTAGCAAAGCGCGGCAGGACAAGGTTATCAAATATCACGTCGGGTTCCTAAAGTGGCGCTCCATGACCGCAAAAACCTCCCAGATTCAGATCCATCACTATTTCTATGAGTGGTGTATGGACTTCAAATCTGCGAGTACGCTCTCGGTGTCACAAAGAGGAATCCTATGGATCTAACAATCTAACCTTGCAAGGGACCTTGAGGGAAATACCGCTCGCACCGAGTCCATAAGATCGGGGGCTATCATCAAGCAAGGACCACCGACAACTGAATCTTAACCTCACGTGGCACCTTTTACCACTATTTTTATTAAGGCAAGCACTGCCGAGTGTGCAAACGTATGTAAATGATTGATAAATCATCACAATATTCTCTCTCTCTCTCTCTCTCTTCTCTATATATTATATATATATATATATATATATATATATATATATATATATATATTTATATATATATATATATAAAGAACTGTACCAAGACCTTCATATTTTAACTTGTTAAATATAATCGTTTCGTTATTAGACAGGCAGAAACCGTCTGTGTGTGCTTTAAAAGCGCGTGCCATATTAGCCAGCTGTTGGTCCGCGTGTATCATGCGATCCTAATTGTCGCAGCTCAACGCGAATCGGGATCTTCGTGCACCTCAAACGGTCGCTCAGCCGTTATGCGCACGAAAAAAAAACAAGTCATTTGAGTGACGACCCGGCCTCATTATCGCAACAGGGTGAACAGTGGGCTTGTACTAACTACCAACGATATGGTGAAATAAACTGAATGATGAATATATGATGACTACACAGTGGTGAATAGATGCACATATCTATCATATCATATCACCTTTATTGAAAAGGGGTATTACAATAGAAGCAAAGTCGTTTTGAATCTGTGGAACGACGTGCAATACTCCAGGCAAATGTGTTGTTCACACAACGTCCACCCGAGCAATCTCGTGGGGGTGGATGGAAACGCCGCTCCGGAGAATTATTTGGTCTTAGAACAAAATACCTAGTAATAAGTGTCTGACGCGCTAGTTGTTTAAACATGCGGTAATCGGCATGGGATTGGTATTCACTAACACTAGGCAATGTGATGCGCTCGCGTAGTAGACAACACCGGCGAGCAACTCGTTTCACAAACTTATCCTGCACGCTCTGCAAAAGGTCAACATCTCGTTTATAGAATGGCATCCATACGTGACAGCAATAAGTCCACTTTGGTACCACTAAGGTTTGATACAGCTTTAGGTACACATTATGGTCCTGTATAATGAAAGACCGCATTATGAGATTACATATTCGAGACGCGGCCTTGACAACCTCAGCCATGTGAGGTCTAAACTTCATTTGGCGGTCGAAGATTACCCCGAGGTCCTTGTAGCGTGAGACTTCCGGAATGGGTTGGCTGTTTAGCATATACTGAGTAGTATCTAGCAATGTCTTGACAACAGCAGATTTGGAAGAGATCTACTCGAATATCTGTCACTGCATAGATGCCATACCTGTCAGGCGTGCATGAATGTAGAATATGCACGCTGGTGTGACCACGGAGTTGTCATAAAGGAGAAGAGCATGTGATTTCGTGTTTTACATGCCGCTGCTATCGTTCGTCACATGTTGAGGACCGAAAGTAACGGCTTAACTCGGATGTTCCCGTCTGCGTTTTATATAATATATATATATATATATATATATATATATATATATATATATATATATATATGCAAACAATTTTATAAGTAAAAGGAAAATAGTGACGTTTTATCCTTGATAATACAAAATACTTTATTAAGCCAAAATGCATTAAAAGGTACGCATATAGAGGTTCATGCATATATACTATGTTTCCGATGCGTACGAATGTGGCAGATGCATGTTATAGGTGCGGGCTAGCGTTAACATATGGACAGATACACAGCTTGCTCACGTAACAGAATGAAATGACCGGCGACTCTGGCAGTAGCAGTTGCGAGTTCGATCTCAACAAACGTGACCATTTTTAATGTTTGCAGGATTGAAGTTATCACAAATGAACAATGAGAATACAACTAGCAAATGAGAATACAACATTATCTAATCAAGTGAACCGCAGGCGCTTTCGCTACCATAATCTGTCGTCAGTGAATATCTCATCTAATAATCTGTTTCCCTTCCCAGATTTATCGTTTTGCGCCCGGTTTGGCATGCCGACGATCGGCGTTACCGATCGCAAAGAGAGATGACGCGCGGTGACACTCTCACTACAAGGAGCAATGTTGTTAGTGGGGTTATCCCTCGTTATCATCAAGTTCATACTGTTAAGATTATTGCTGCTCCTGTTGTTGTTGTTGCTACTGCCGACAGCACGGCCGCCCCGCCACTGCTGTGGTCGGGGGCGGCTTCTTGATTGTTTATCTTGTTTGTATCTTTCTATCTCTCCCTAACCTCTCCTGTTAGCAGACAGGATCCGCCCGCATTGTCAGGCTGACCTCCGTACTGCTCCAGAGAACGACAAAGTCAAGTGCCCGGTTCCGAGGGTCCTCCTCGCCCATCGGGGGAGTTCGTCTGCCACCGACTGACCAGCGGATTGGAGCCTTGCGACAGAGTTCCGAATATAACGATGCGCGCGCGTCTCAACACGATCACACGTCTTCACTGATCAGGAGCAGTATAATTAGTCCTCTCATTGTGTTGGCGTTGAAATCGTGTTGTTCATCTTGCCCTGTGTGTGTCTGTGTGCTAAAATCGAGCGCAGTTGGAAGCGACGCTGGACAAAACATCTGACTGCTACCGTTGTGGTTAACTCCGACGACAACGATGGCGATGAACAACGAAACCGTACAAAGGCTGTTCGACTGCTCGCTGTGGGTCGTCGAAGATGGTGAAGTACGACTGGACGCGCACCATAGAGCCGCCACGGATCTACGGACCGGCACGCCACAAACACTGGCCCATGGTGTGTCGTTCAATGTACCATTGGGCGCCTTGGAGTTCAGCCAGTTGAGGCTGCAGACCGGCCCTCGCCTTACCCGCGAGGATGTCAGCAACGATGAGGCCGCCATCAGCAACGAAAGTTCCGACTCGGATCAAGCGTGCGCTGCGTCTGTTGGCAGTGCAATCTCGGCGCGCCAACGCCCAGCGTCCACGACGAGACAAGAGTCGGTGGTGACCATCAGTTTTGCTGACGCAGCCGAGCTCCGCTCCGCCACTCGTCAAGCGGGCGTCTTCGATCTGGCGGCTGTCGAACGGTATCCCGTCGAAGGGTCCGACGACAGTTCTGATTCGAACGGACGGTTGCCGCCAGCCGACACCGGTTCTTCTACGACGCCGCGACGGAAGAGGAAGATTGGCGCGCTGCTCGACGGATATAGCAATTGTCAATCGAAGAGATCTAACACCAGCGAGGCGGGAACTTGCAGCGACGGCGGAAACGATGGCGAGAACAGAACTAACGCTGTTGACGCCACAAGTGACCTCATGGAAACCTTCTTAAACCTGATGAATGTATATCTTCGCAAGCATGATAAGACGGTTCAGCTGCGGCTTATAAACTCGATGCATAAGGCCGCTCTCGACTGTGAGAAGGAATTCGCGTCTGGTAGATTCCGTTAGTAGCCAACTTCAGTCTTTTCTTGAAACATATGGGTAAACTATGTTAAATTGTATATATGTCCAAAAATAAAAGCGTACATATGCATATCTAAAACTTAGCTGTCTGGTTACTATTCAAGGGTAGACGATCAGGCACAAGAATAATTAACGTGTTATATATATATATATATATATATATATATATATATACGATGATGAATAAGTTCTGATACAATTTTATAAAAAGGAAATTTATTTAATTTTCTAGTTTCTTTAAAAATGCTCCTGTTCGCCGTAATGTGCTCCTTTCACACTTTTTGAAAAATAATTTGAACGCGTCTTTCGGATTTGAGTTGAATTGCTTCTGCGAGTTTTTCTTTAGTTCCTCTATAGTCTTATTAAAAAAATGTAATGTACTATAACTTGTCGATCCGGCTTCATATATATATATATATATATATATATATATCTTTGTTTGAACCTGGGCATTATCCAGGATAAAGATTTTACGGGAACAACTCATGTACGCTTTACGGCAAAAAGCTCGCAGCTCCTTAGCAGCGCGGCGAAGAATTAGCTCACGGAGTAGACAAGCAACCGACTCTCGGCGTCGTCTCTACGGATCAGTTGTCAATCATCAACCTATATGGCACCACCCTTAGGGAAACGACCACAACACGCCTTCTTTTCGCATGACACAAAGACCTACGGCGACCAACATCGTAGGGACAAGTCGTTCGGCGTCTACAGCAGCCGTACAAATCCTGTCTAGACAAATTGCTTAGAAGTCATAGAATTAGCTTCGAGATCATCTTTAAGCAACCCCGAGATAGAGGGACGACTAATCAGCAGAATAGATACCCTACATTTTTTCGGGCTTTTTCATTGCTTTGTAACACAGACCCATAAATACAAATGTGCAACGGCGTGGATCGAACCAGTGCAGCACCTATATGTCTCCTTCAGTCGCAAGACGCACATGAATGCGCCACGCCACCAGGCATAACAGAATAAATAGGAGGGTGGAACCATTAATGAGAAGCATGAAAGCCAAGCCCCACTGGATATCAGATGAAATAAACGCTCTTGGATGTAAAACTTGGTACTGCCTTAAACACGGCTCACATGCTCGTACGCCGGCGAAACTGCTAACGGATCACTGCAACTGCTTTCAACAACACAAACACCGCTCCGTTTCATACAGTATGTGTAACTCTACAGATGACGTAAGGCACTGTCACAAACGCTGTACCTCTTTATCAATACGGAGAGTGTGTGTGAGAGAGAAGGCTACTCTCTCAGAACCTGAGGCTGGAAAGTCGCTCAACATGTCAAGTCCTTGAAAACCGTCCCTTGAGGACCATAGGTCTTAGTCGGTAGTAAAAGATTTGCAGAATCATTTCAGAATCGGAAGTGAAAATTGCCATCGCAAAACGTTACGTAGGTTGATGTGGCCAGGTGACGTCTCCCAGGATGATAGTGCTACGGCCACCCCCGACAAGGGGCAAACGGAACGATTTTCACTGCCTACACCTACAACAGCAACGTCCGACGTGCATCGTGCATTTCCTTAGTTACTTTCCCGAAAAAAAACTGCTTTAAAAAAGGCGGACCCAAAATGGAAACACAGGACATTAATTCTTCGTACGACAGAGTACACCTTTCGAATGCGTGTATTTCGATTATCTCACCAATGATCTCTTTCATATGACCGGATGGTGCAGCCCAGGTAGAACGCTCTGACATATGGCAAACAATGCTGTATAGTAAAATCGTTAGTGTTGACACTACTGCTTTCTATGAAGATGTGGAAAACAATTAGAAGTTGCCTACACTCTGTCCCCAGCACCCTCGTTGGCCCAGCATTATAGCTTTTGCTGTGGTTTTTTGTTTTGACATTATCATTTTGTAATGATGAAGTTATGTTGTTATAGCCGCTGTTGTAGTGATTGTTGTTTAAACGCATGCTGTTGTTTATGCTATTATTGTTTTGTTGTTATCTATGATGCAGTTCCTACTGTCTTTTTTACTGCTGCTGGTATCACATTTTATTTTCGCCTTTCAATATTATTAGTTTACTTAGTGTTGAAATAGTATTGATGATGTAGTTTGTAAAGTTTTTTTTAAAATGTAAATAGTGGCGATTCCGGTTTACTTATTGAGGTTCTTTGAATCGCGCTGCGTTAGGTGGCCATCACCATCTCTATTGAGCTGAACTGCATCGGATTTTAAGCAGTACCGACCACCAGGGACAAGATCTAGTGCGTTCGAGTTTACTGCCGGTTTAAACGTAGTGCCAGAGAGCAAACACCACGAGGACCTCACAGTTGGTAAAGTTGAGAGAAGTCTAAAACGAGCTAATACGAAAATGCCTTGACACGCCGAGCTCCGGCCAACGATGGCCAGATCACGAACGCTGGTCGTCCCTGTAGAACTGGCGCAATGCGGAACGTTTGTTTGACGAACTCGGACCGTTTGTCCACCGAGTGCTGCGTGCGGCATCGGTGCCGCTTGGACTCCCCTGCAGTCGCATTTATTCGAGCGAAAACGAGATTGGGTATGGGCGCTGTATAAAACACGCGGGTTCGCTTGACCGGAGTTGGAAAAATCGCCGTCGAGGCCAACTGCTGCTCGACTGTAGCGCACACGAAGGCCATCGCATATCATCAAAGCCCAACATAACGCCCTTTGTAGAGAACAAAAATTGTAGCGTGTAAACTTGTCAAGCCTCTGGCTCAGCGGCGTCACGCGAACGCAATGAGAGTACTACGAAGAGGAACCCTAGCATTAATGCGGCAGCATCCGCTGTGGAAGTGTCGCGTCGTGATGTCTCTAATGGCCACCGTCCACCGTCGGCGACACAAGTCTAATTGCTGACGCTAAACGCTAAATGCGTGTATAAAAGAGCGATCGCTTAAAAGCTCTCAATTGATGACAGTAGACTATCGGTAGCAAGCTGATGAGTCGAAGCAACTTACACGACAACAACGTCCACGTGTCCGCTTCATATGCACATAAGTGCGATCGTCTGAACGACAAGTTTAGAGACGGTTTAGAGACAGCAGCGATACGCACACAGTTAATAATTAGCACAACACGCCACGATACGGAAGATTTGTAGGCTATGTTGGTAGCATTTTTTGCGCCAAGCATGAAATGCCAAATAGTTTAAAAACATCTTAATTCGAGAAGACAATTATTAAATCGATATACATGACTATATATATATATATATATATTATTTTTTGTTTTTTGGATATTGTAATAAACAACATATTAGCAATCCTGTAAATAATGCGATACACAGACATCGACATCATTCTAAACGTGGCGGGTAACAACAACTTGGTGCGCTGATTTAAGTTCTGCATGGATGACGAACAACATTGTTGTGCACAAAATTAGCCCTCAATTTGTTGACAATTTATGACTACATTTTTCAAGCAGACACAACACTTACAAATTTTGCACGGCCAACCGGACACATACACAACCGCTTAGGTTAAATTGACATTGCTATGAAAAGCACAAAATTTGCCCACAATTTGTAAAACAAATATATGACCACATTTTTAGGCAGACTCACACATTTTGCACGGCAAACGCACTACTTACACATTGCACTTAAAACGAATAAACTAAATATGAACTGTGTGATTAAGTTCACTTATCACAGTGATCTCCTCAGCTAATACCTTCGCTGTGCACACGGAGGAGAGGTCTTGAAAGCCTTGATCACGGCGACAGCCCTTAAGAAGCCCCAGATGCTCTCGATTAAAGCAACGTTAGCTCTATTTGATGTGAGAATAGCGCCAATTGTGTCATACGGGATCCAGCTTGTGTCGACAAAGCTAAGCTCGGCTCGTTTGGTGCACCTGATCGGGTGAAACCAGCTTTTTTGAAACGGGTATTAAGTTTATATACGTCACCACGTACATACAACCACTTCCTGTATTTGCTGTGCGATGTTCCATTATTCGTGGAACAGGTCAAAAACCACTTTAAAACTCCTAGACACCCCCGCATACAACGAGTTCATATGGCTATATGAAGAGACGATGGGGCAAAGATCAATTTTATATGACAGGTGCAATGGTTCGGTCAGAATGGAAGACGGCACGGGCAGGACAAACATGCACATAACCGCCCGTTTTGCTGTGCACGGGTCTCACCACCTTCTATGCTAGAAAGACGCTTATAATAATCCCTGTGACATATGCTTTTGCATATATTGCGATGGTTTATGTGCAACGATGTCATGACAGTGAGTGCAATGCAGTCTTTTCCTCACTAACAAGGCTAGCACTGAACGATTTAAAATTTTATTATTATTACGAGTCTGTACTGATATTGACCATACTTTTGTACATTTTACCCAATCCGAAGGGCCAAGATCCCAAGTGTGAAAATAAATCATGTGGATACTTCGCACGGTCAGTTAGTTCTACCTAAACACTTCTTCCTCGGTAAAGATTGAATAGAGTTCTCTGTAGCCCTAAAAATGAATTTAGACTCGTAATTCATTTTTCCTCGTATTAAGCGCGTTCTACACCTTCACACGATCCACAGACTATATCGTCGTCTGGTTGTTGGCTCTCTTAGATATATCCACAGCTCCATATAATTCACGTAGCTTCCAGCGCTGTTAACTGAGTGTTTCTCCTTTGATCTGGGCTTCTGCTTTGCATGCTGGTGCTCCGCGGCCAGCAGTGTCCAGCAATCATCAACGTGTCTAACTCATGGTACGCCCTCTGGCCTCTTTCTAGCCGTGGTCGTCGTGAGAATAGCGCCGCAAGTATGGTGCGCAGTTCGCGCTATTTCTCGCTATGCCCGATGAGCTTGTACACACAAACAATTGCGCAAACGACACATTTAGACTGAAATAGGGTGTAGTGCAGTCAGTTGCCTTCACATAGCCAGTATGAAATCAGGAATTCGGCATACCTGCTTGTATGTTACTGAAACGGCGAATTCGCCTACCTAAGTGATGTTAGGTAGAAATTTCCACATAATTGTTATGTGGAACAGGCTGCTGTGGAACACACCGATGTCAGCTAAACACGCATCGGCTTCTGTGAGAACGCTTATGAGTCCGTCGGACAAGTGTAAACCTCATCGATAACGCTCATCACGTGGCAGGACGCTTGTAAAAGCAGCCGATCCGTTTATCAACTGGTCAACTGGGACAGGCAGGTAGAATGATTTTTGTTTGTTTCTTGATTACTGTTTCAAACCGTTATTAAATGCCATCATACGGGAAGGCAAATGAGATTTTAGACGACACAAATATCTAAATTCCCCTACAATAACCTCCTGTAAGTGCAATTATTCTCACCAAAATAGGACATACGGACATTTTCAATCTATGTGATAGGGTTGTTCTACGTCTAATAGACTCGCACATACAAACCGTTACGTTTAAGAAATAATTAAAGAGAAAATTAACTGATTCAACTTTTGCCGAGATAGATTTCAACAAAGCTGTATCTACTAAAATGTTACATATCATTGACGAAAACTGAACAGGCTTTCAGTCGAGTCGCTTAAACGATACAAATAATGTCTTGGATAGAACTCAGGCACAAAGCAAGCATGCTTACACAGTCTCGTATATCTAGAACGCGTCCCTCCGGCAAATACAGCGACGATACTTTGATGTATGTTTGCGCAAGGCAGTAGGAAAACTTTTTTAAGTTCAAGTAGGAATTGAAGTAGTATTAAAAAATGGTTCCAGCTCCTCGCCTCTTCCTGAGGCCATTTAGGTGAGAGGTTTTTAGTGTGTATTATGCCAACAACATCGGCATTGAGTCCCACACTACCCGCTCAGGGTGTGCGTATAAGCATTTTTTCCTCTCACCAAAAAAAAGTATGGAAACTTTGATCTAACTAGAAATCTAAATACTGAAAGTTGCATCTGTTTGAAACACATGGTTCTATAAAAAAAAATAAGCAACACAATTGTGTCTGTAATAATTAATGGTGGCGCATTTTGATCAATTTGATGATATAGTACGACAACATGAGTTCAAAGATACAAGCACACCAAGGTCATTGGACAAAAAATTGTGTGGAGAATGCACCGCCTAATTTAATAAAAGCAGATCGTATTTGTAGATAGCTTTCTGTGGTCAATGACATTGAAGCCTTTAGAGCGTTCTAAATACAGTCCCGTGAAGAGATAGCCACGTTTGATGCTTGAAGCTTAACTGCGCCATTCCTCACTGGAGCACGGTGGGAATATGGCTCTGTCGTTGGGTGTTGTGAGTACACGTGTTAGGGACCTCTTGTCTGTTGGGACCGCTGCAAATGCGAGAGAGGAGCTATATTGCAAATAGCTCATCTCTCGCAAGCTTCGTGCATCAACTCGTGACAACTTTATCGACATGCACGCTAAGATGTGACACGCCATTTTGGCCGAATTGCGCAACCGATTCATGGGATCTACGAAGGGGACAAAGTTTCTGGTATCCCCTCCCTCGGTGTCTTAGCTAGACCCGGTACGACCGCTAAGGGTATCGCGCAAAGCATCGCTAGCTAAAGTGGCCTAACCATTCTGGTAAAAAAAAGCACACTCTCTATAACATAACGTCAGCAGAATGGCATGTTTAGTATTGGCGTGCAAGGGCAAGACATCTAACGACATTATCGCGTTGCTGAATTTTACAGACGAAAACGAGTTTTGATTTATTTTCTGAACACACTGAGCTTGTTTAAAAATGCTAGAAAACTTCTTCAACATCTTTCGTGCGCGCTAGCTTTGATTTGTTAGAGACTGTTCAGCAGCAATTCATAAATAAGGTGCTTTGGTAACACATCTTGCCGGATGGTGTTGCGGCCATGCTCGGACAGATAACATACAGAGATGACTCGTGGCGGGCCGTCACGGAACTGGGCGCCGGAGTACAACCAGCCAGCTGATGCAGATCCTCCATCCGAATTGACACAGAAGACCAACGAACGGTAAGGGGCACTCAATTGAGAGCCTGAATGCGGATGCACTGTACTCCGTGATCGTGGATCAGCTGCAAGTTCGGCATGCCTGGTTCGTGGCCTCATCGTGACCGCCACGACCGCCAAAGCTCTCTTTGGCGACGAGCTGCTCATAATGGCCCCCAGACTGCCGCTCTACAAATTGCCCCTTCCGTCGCTGACGACAATGGTGATCCCGTAGAGGTCCTTATTTATCGATTGTTCGACCGCATCCGTAGACATGGCCGGGCAACACAGCTACGACGCATCAAAGCAGAAAGAACTAAATGAACATACTAAAATAGCTGTACAATCAAATAATCCTATTTGAACTAATTGCAGACTTCTGTATATATATATATATATATTTTACGTGACCGTTGCACACTGAAGCGGCAACACAAAATCGTCTTGTCAAATCGAAAACGATATATTCCAACTAGTAACCACTCTGGCTTATGTGACAGGTCTAAGTTTAATGTTTTCTTAACTAATGACCCAGAAATGAGTGAAGCACGACCTGGCTCATGTAAGAGCTCCTCTAAAAAAATGCAACACTGTAGATTGATTTTGAAGACTTGAATGTTTCTGGCACTTGCAGAGAGACTAGGGTACGGAACGAGCGAATTGGCTTAACATATATATATATATATATATATATATATATATATATATAAGTTTACCATTGATGGACTGCTGTCTCGATACTTAATAATAGAAATGTCGCACCACAACTGCTAACTTGAACGATGATTTCCATCTGATCCAGCTGACGTGAGAGTGAGACCATAGGACGACCAACAAGATTATACCTGTAACAAGAAAACGTAGTATCAACGTCACTTGTCCGTTTTACGATGCTACTGTTAAAAGGCCTGATGTGATCTACACGTGCACGTCCTCGGTGGCAAAGTATGTTTAGAAACTCTCGAATCACGGCCATTAGGAGATGGGGAAAAAGGCTTTATGAGAAGCAATTAAGTAGGTGTATCTCTGCAGACTTATGACTTTGTATTTCAAAAGGTTTCAGCTATGATAATGACACAAAAATGGCCTGTGTGCATATATGATGTAATGCTTATTGCTGATAGATGCATCGCAAATAGTTCGTCTCTCGTAAGCTCCGTGCATCAACTTGTGACAACTTTGAACAACCGCCTAGAATAGGCATTGAACTTGAGGCTCATGCAGGACGTACAGCTCGCCGAAGGGAATATGTCAGTGAAGTAATTAGTCTAACCTTAACTTTAGTTTATTTATTTACGGTTTTTACTCTTCGTGTAGAGTTTGGCCATGTTCATTTCTGTGTGAGCTATATGTGTTTAATTAATCATAGTCTTCGCTTATTTTGTCTTGCTAGTTAATTTTTGTTAATGTTTTGCTTGCTAGCCTGAATGAATGCGCCCCTTCCTCCTGCGTGTGTTAGCTGAATACGTCGAGCATAACTCAGGCCCTGCTTGTACGTTCCGTAGTGGTCAGGAGGTCAGACATAATTACTAGAAAATGTTCAGGGACAGAAAACATGCGCGCCTAGCTGGGTTTCTTGACGTCGCGAAAGCGAGGTCAAACAGACTTCGCTTTTTACCTCCCCAACGACCAAAGCAAGATCAATGATTCAATCGTTAAAGCGAACTCCACGTGATCATAAAGAAGATGGAAAAACGATTAACAAATTTGCTAAAGCAACGACCTGCGCGTCAAGGACGGTTGATTCATGACGTGGCAATCGGGCGAAATCACGAGAAATCAACGTTACGAGCTACAACACCGAGACCGGTAAGTAGTGCATCATTGTCAACGTCACACGCAACAACACGGTCATGTTGACTCAGTGTTTACGAAAGAAAGAAGAGCACGTACACATCAATCAGCAAATCAAAGAGCTGCCACAGGTATGTGATCACTGATGCTAAATGTAGACACGTCTCAACCATGACAGAGCTGCAGGTTGTGCAATACAGCGACGAACCGAGGCGATCAAGACATAAAGCACTGATGCAGGAATATCACTATTCACATTCAACAAGTATTTTTCAACAGTCCACCACGCGTATCTTCGGTACACATTACAACGTTGAAACGGCGATTCTAACAGGATTTTGTTCTCGAATGCTCTCGAATAATTTCTGCCAGTTTTCACTTGCGCATGTCAGAGAAATTAGAGATATGTTTCAGTCTTGCGGCTGTCAGGCAACTGCTTTCAACCATCGCAGCGCAGCTGGCTGAGGCCCTACAGAGTGTAAGAATCCAACGGTAACATTATCAGGGGCGTGTCATATCTATGGTATGACACGCCTATCTCTTTTGATAGAGGCGCTCAGCGTGATACCTGATTGTCCGCCGGGTAGAGGCCTTCCTTTCCTTGATGGCTGACTGGGCGACTGGTAACACTGCGCCGACAGAATAAATACGTCTGTCGACAATAATTAGAACAGACGCATTTGCGAAAACGGCCGGCGAAACTTGCTATGGTGAGACATATGTACTGCAACAAATGCGTCTCGGAGACGCGGCAAGTGGCCGCAAACAAACAGCGCAATACCACACCTGTCGGCGTGTCTAGGAGTATTAACTGTCACTCAGACCGCCCGCTAGTTAATATTGTAGAGAGTACCTAATTATGGCTGTAATCTTCTGCTCCTAGTGGGACATAATCTGTCAAACGGCGCTACAGCGTTCTGTTGTTTTTACAAGTGTATATATATATATATATATATATATATATATTGCACATCATCGCAGCATTTGTCGCTACAATGATATTGACACATCTAGCTATCTTTTACTTTTGCTCTCTTGCGCGCTTTCTTACCTCAATTCACGTTTATGCGAAGTAATTCAACCATTCGTCTGCAAAATGTCATCACTTCTAACCTTAGAAGTAATATGTCCGAGTGAGCCAATTCGACTCACGCGGCAACCAATGCACCGGTTCACTAAGGTTGTAATTTGGGGTACTGTTAGTTTAGAATACCGATGTGACGACTCATACGGCATTTATCGACATCGTGCTGCGGTAGGTATTTCCTACTGCTTCAATTCGTCTTTTGCGTCTTATTACAGACCTCCATTCAATTATCTCAGCACTCTGCACAATTTGTGATAGATGCATAAGTAAACAACGGGCAGCCACACACACGCGCTGGAGGTTCATCTATCAGTGGATGACTTTACGACCATTCTACGCGCGCAACATTCTCACCAAATCACCTCTCCTCTTTAAGTTGTGTTTCGAGCGAAATGCAACTCGACCAAACGGCAGCACATTCGACAGGACTTCATACTATACTGTGCTAATAGGTGCATGCTGGTCTCGAGTGCAGACGAATCGAGACTAATTGGCCAACACATCTGACGTCCGACGGAAACCGGCTGAATGGAATGCTCTTCTCAGTCTGACTAGAACTGGAGTGGAATGCGCTCCAGTCGGACTGGAATTGGGGATGGAATGGAACGCGATGTGGCTTCCATTTGTACAACGCTGTGTTGACGCCGGGTTGCTGGGCTGTACATGAGTGGCGTGTATCCGGCCTCTCTATTTATCAATTCGCATTCGTGCGAATCTGAATGGTCTGCCATCGTCCTCCATTGCCGCAGCAGCAGCAGCAGCAGTACCAGATCCTGAACATGGTTCGGATGTATCAACACATTGTCCTCAAGCTTCTCTCCCACCCATGAACTGATGGTACCGCCCGTTGTTGGTACATTGTTACTTTCCAACGACTTCTACCATGCCATCGGCACCACAGCAACAGCAACAACAACAACATCAACAATAACCACTAGTGCAGCAGCCACAAAATGAATCGCTGTGGCCGCTGCAACAAGCAGTACAGTACAGGGAAACAACACAAATGAAACGGGCAACTAAGCCTATACCCGGTTCGCCATACTTATACGAGCACATCTATCTGTGCCTGGAGATATATAGCCAAGAACCGAGGTATCAATTACAGTGCACAGACCGCAACGAATTCAAACGTGAACTCTAGTCTATCTTAATAGATCCAAAAACAGGTTATACTTATTGTTGCCATGTTTCTTTATTAATATCTATGATTTTACAGCCTACTGAAAATCATAGATTTTCATAAAGAAAAGGGATAACAATAATTATCATTTTCTAAAAAAATATGTCATGCAGGTTTATTACTAGCATTACTGTTTTACGATACGGTGTATAAATGTAAATCATACTAACTCTTTATGTTTTTTGTGTTTTGTGCTTCGCAGTTTCTATCGACTCATAAAATCATTACGAACTGCCCAAATTCACCGCTTCACATTTGCACGTGGCAATCAACTATATATATATATATATATATATATATATATATATATATATATAGTGTGCGTACGGCAAGTGTCCTTTGAGGGTTTTAAATATATATAAAATAGTAGGCAAAACACGGTCAAAATTGTATAAAGTTTTGGATCTTTTGGCATTGTTCAACATTAAAATACAAAATTTGTTTATATATATATATATATATATATATATACTTTTCTGCAAATTTATTGTTACAAGTGTTGAAAATGTGTAAATATAGAAATTTTAAGCTCAATAAGGAACTACTGAATTTTAAGCCGTCCGCAAAAGACGGTTTCATGAAAATAATTTATATATACAGTGATGGTTCTTGTCTACCGGGGTGTTACAGGTTGGATCCCATTTTTTTTTAGCGATACTCATTAAAACTAGATGATAAGCCATATCGAAAATCAGCGGCCATGTTATGATGACCACAAGGGCTGTTGGTAAAACTTTAGATATGTCAACATACCTGCCCCATACGAGGCAACCCTTCTAAAGGTCTGCAAATTGGGCTAAAATTATTAATTAAACAACCCATTTTACGCCCTAACCATGACATACTGCCTACCCACAATCACATCACACTTGACACTAAGACCTAAATAAGTAAAAATATCTTGACCGCTAAGCAGTGATAATATTAGACTCGTACCGAATTTTTAGAGAGTAAATTCAATCAATTAAGCTCGTTTTATTGACGTGCTCAACAGATTGGCAGTGCGTCACTTTTCGTTTAAACATAAACATGTAAAAGTCGAAATTATCTTAGCGCACTCCACAAACAATACAAGTGGTGCAAATATCGTAAAATCACAAGATAAGACAAAAACAATAAGCGCAAACAATGATAATATAGTATGTATAAACTGAGTAAAACAAGTATTAAATATGAATATAATTAGTACAATAAAATAGACTTCGGACCGACTGGACCTTGTTGGTTTGAGGTATTAGTCCCGCTGCCTCGTTTTAATAGGCATAATGAAGTGAGAGACCTCCACATGAAGCAGACCTTCCTGCGAGAGACTCGTTTTTATCTAGTGCTGCCTTTCGCAGCGGTAGACTTTCCGCTGTTCTTGCAGGCATAGCCACCCAATAAGCTATGTGCGTATTTGCTGACATGTAACGCGGAATCATTGTATTCAGTATATGCTATGTATGGTATCTAAACGACAAATGAATGTCTACAGTGACGCCCAAGGATTTGAAGTGCTCAGTGTTCTGTACAGCTGTGTTCTCCATGTAGATACTTCCGAGTGAGGGCGCAATCTTTTGCCTTCATGAAAATAGCACTAAAACCTTTTTTACAAACAAAATATTGTTTTAGACAAAAAAGATTGTTTCAGACAAACGGATTGCAAATCTGTGAGTAGCATACTATTCCGAATGCGTCCGAGCCTTTTCCTCGATCCATTGATATTTGTAGTGGCTGCGTAATTTTTCCTTGGATCGCATGGAGCTAGTAGAGATTTATTGTCTGTCAAACAAATCAGATATATTCTAATATCTTTTCAGATACTTTCAGGCAGTCGGATACATTCTATTATTCTATATTATATATTCTATAAAGCTCTGACAAAGTGCTCGACATGGACCAAAGTTGAGCTTGTTTTAAAATGTTTTCTAGTCCTAGCCTGCGTAGAGCAGATAAACACAGTTTGCGATGGGTGTAATTGACTTTGGACATTTAAAATACACTTGAAGAGTCTAGCAAAGTAAGGCATATAATTAATGGGCCCCTAGTTAAAATCATCTGCGCTCCATTGCTATATACGGGTCTAACTGAAACACATATTTTTCTATCGGGCCTATATCAAGAAGTAAGCAATGATTAAACAAGAAAGATATAATTTCAATTATAGTTAATTTTACGCCGTACCGCCACACCAGAGCCAGACAATAAGTCAACGAAAATCGTCAACAGTGTTTCGCGTACCCTAGATGAACAAACGCGCTGCGACAAAACAAGACGCACACAGCGGGTAATCCGTTAGCTAGGTCTAAACAGAAAAGCTGGTGAAATCCGCAAAGGTACGTATTTGATCAGCCCAGATATGATCAAGGACTTTAAAAGCCTACGTATAACTACGAACTAAAATATCATTGATGCACGTACATCATCGTAGTTTAAGCCTTGACACCTAAGTTACGTCAGTGGTCAAAACCTTGGGGAATGTAAAATTTACAGGCTCTAAAACAATTCTGATACTCTGAACATTAGAGATGAGCGCTAGTGATGAACTCTGATACGGCGCGTTGTTAACGAAATAATAACCGCGCATTTTGACATCACAGAAAATTGGGGCCAGTTTTATTTTATCTCCTTGCATTAAGTACCCTAATTTTAACCGTCTTGCATGTACGCTAAGATCTTAAATGATGATAACGGAGGTACGCAGGAGTACCTTACCTTTTAGTGTATATACACAATACAATATAATACTTTTATAGTTTTCAACGAGCCTAATATAGTTTGGGATAAGTTTTGAGGTTTTTCTTATAAGACATCCTAATGTCCAGATGCGTTGTCATGTTTCGATTTCAAAAAGCACATCTGATACAGAGTGTCATCTTATTACGGTGCACCAGTCAGATACAAAATCTAGCCCCGTCGTTATTATTGCTAATTCTCGTATATATCTTAAAATCGTCAGCATTCATCTTATAAGTAGAACGCAGGATACGTAGCCGGACAGCTAAGTCACGGACAAACATCAAGAATATGCCTGTGCAAATACCTTATGGTATAGTTCTCGTAAGCGGCCGTATTTGCATTCATGTTGGATTCACAATTTTCCATTATAAGGCGTGATATTGGCTTTTGCACAACAAGATGGTAGGTTTGCGGAAGAATCCTCAATCCTTTCTTATACAGTGATATCACAACTGACTTGCAAAGGCGGGAGGACACCGTCTTCAA
This sequence comes from Dermanyssus gallinae, assembly GCA_003439945.1. NCBI lineage: Eukaryota > Metazoa > Arthropoda > Arachnida > Mesostigmata > Dermanyssidae > Dermanyssus > Dermanyssus gallinae. The sequence continues at coordinate 25,400 of QVRM01001062.1, forward strand.
ATTTATATGTAAATACAAGTGCCACCCGTTCGGCCACCACACTCGCGAGTTCAGCAAAGAATATCGGCAAATGGGTCCGGCTACACTTACCTTCATGAATCTTCCAATCTAGACGCTAGACAGCTAGGAGCTAGAATTAAAAAATCTTTTTTAAGCAGGGTGTTTTTAATTCTAGACTATTTTCCGTCCCCTAAAAAAATACTTTCTGAGCTGACTCTCAGGCAAGATTTAACGTCCATGGGACTGCTTTTCGCATTGCTTCATAGACGGACCCCCCATAAATACAAATGTGCAACGGTGGGGCTCGAACCCACGCACCTATGTGTCTCCTATGGTCGCGAGGCGCAGACGAATGCACCACGCCACCGGGCTCGACATCTTCCGTTACCTACGAGCTTGGAACTCACCGTGTGGTATACCTTCAATACACCGAGAGTCGGGCATGTTGAGATACCTACAGTTTGCCCAACGGTCTTTGTGGCAGCATGGCCGCTGACTATCGGCGGTATGGTTTATCACCTATTCTCAATGAGCATCGCTCAAAGAAAGTTTGATCAACAACAGGAATCGAACCGGCGACATCCCGGTAGATGACAACCATGACTAGCGCACTAGTCACCTAGACCACGCCGCCACAGACAACTAGAAGCTAGACGATCTCGGGTGTAAACGCCATGTCGCTGAATATGTTCAGATGTGATTCGTTCAACTGGTGCCTGTGTGCCTTTGAACATGTAATTTTTTCAGTTCCTGCTGAGCACGATCTATAAAATAGTCAAGAAAAAATAACGTATGATTTTTAAAGGTGCGAACATCGCTACCACAGTAGTATTAGTAATAAGTAATCATACTGTTCTTCAGCGGAATAGCATGGCGAGCAAACAAGCGTCGCCAGATAATTATTGCAATGTTGACCGAAATCGCCTCAAACTCCGCTTTCCTGTAGTTGTGACTCGTTATCGGGACACCAGGTGGTTGCTCTGTAGGCAGTTTCTGAAGGCACGATGGTGAGATCAATATGCTTACCATAAAACAATGTATGCTGGCCAACAACCCCCTTCCCCAGATGCTGCAATGTTATGTTTGTAGCCGAGATCTTTGGAAGAGACACAAACTGTACGACAACAGAGAGATACGATTGGCAGCGAGTGCCATGTGTTTGGTTGTTAAGCAGTGAGAAAAAAGTGTTAAAAGGTTTCCTGAAAACGATAACACGAACTTTGCTCTCAAGGTCTATACAGAGGGGTTTGCTTCTCAATCGAAAAAAAGCAGCCCAGAAAAGCCAGGCACTTGTCGGTGACATGGTCGACTAGTGACATGACAAGACTGGACATGACATGCACATGGGAATCGTGGAATCATGTACATGTCACGCCACCGTCATCTATGCTATCTGTACCTGCAAATAACAACGTGCCTTTCTGCGGAAGAATCACTTGGATGGGCGTTTAGCCAATACGCGTAGTTAGTGAAATGTGGACCTAAATAGTAGTATTAAAGCTAACATTGTAGAACGGCAAATAACTTGTCTAACCAAGCTCTGAATGGTGTCGCGCGGGCGACTGTGTCACTAGAATTAAGAGAATTACAAGAAGGAAAACACACGTATCTGTTCCCTTGCAGTATGTCAATAGCAATAGACGTGCCGTAGTTGAATATTACATATATGTACTCCTATATAGACGGAAAGAAAAACGAATATCTAAAATAAGTTCAAACTATTTTTATCAAATGTGCAGTATGTATTTTATTTCCAACGAGTATTAATTTTCTTCTCAGAATCATAAACGGTCTGCTGAATTGCGTTAATGAGCCGTCGTTGCATCGCATGGTCATGTTTACGAATGCGATATCCCCGCATTTGAAAACCCGCCTTTCGCTCGCCGCTTCGCTTGCTTGACGATGACAGGACCTGGCATGACGAACTTGCGGCCGATCTCTGACCGGGAACATCTGCCGGTCCGTACAGAACTGATGGAATTGGTTGTCCTGAAACGGCGTTTACGTAACGGGTTCGCGCAAATTCTCAGTCGAGTACCTCGTTGCCGTTCGCTGGTCTTGTGTACTGTCAGCTGGAAGCCAGTTTGCTGCATCAGCTACCATTACCGCATGGCCGTGAGCCAAAACCTTTCCGAAACCGCGCATTGATAAGTCCTTGGTACTAAACTACTTCTACGGATATGCAGATGCCGTCAAATGAGATCCTCGAGCCGCGTTAAACAGATGAACAGAAGGTCACTTGGTCAGCCTAGAAAACACCGCCAAATTAAGGCCGTCAATATTGATAAACAAAACTCAATTGTTTTTGTGGCCTTGAACAACACGGCTACATAGTAAGATCAAGTTATTGACACATGTTTAGTTGCTAACGATAACGTCATAATGTAAAAGTGTTTGTTTGGCTGTCGAAGCCGGACACGTTATGTAGTTATATCTCACCCGTTCTCATCGCTATTATGCGATGCTCAACAGACTATTTCTCTTTACATTCTGCCAGAGCGCTACTCTATATATAAGGCGATATGTATTATTAGATTCTAGCTACTCTGCTAGTATGTAACGACATACAATATATGTATGTCATATCGTCTGCTCGAGCAGCTAACACACAAGTATAGCTTGGATCCCTAAAGACTCTCCTAATAGGCACTTTAGTAAACGAATTTGCTTGTAGACTTGTCCAGTTACGTGCTTCGGGCTTTTAGTGCTCCAATAAGTGAGAAACTGGTGGCCTCTATGCTAAATTGCCAGCCGTCATCAGGCAATTCAGGCTCATCTTTGGTTGCGCTGTCTTCTACCTAGCATTGTACTCACGCACTGTGAGTTCTGAAAGGAAGCGAAAAAGCAGCCAACGTGGTAATTTATCGCCCCAATTACCCCGTTGCAACACAGTTCGGACAGATCTTACGTTCGTACTTGCACAAGAGTGCAAGTACGAACGTAAGATCTGTCCGAACTGCAATAAGCAAGTTGAGTTCAATCAAAAAAAAGGGTATCAATTGGACCAAATCTGATTTCTGAGCCCATTTGTGCTGTACTCATGCCACGACGGACGACCTCGTCAACGATGCGCTAATTCATTGAGAATTTTATTTCTAAATACAAAAGCATGCCTCTGAACTGATCGGACCCAGATAGAGATGAGATGACGAGGATCTCGCCACTGCGTACGTTTTAAAGAAAAATCCCCCACGTTGCAAGCTCTCCTTAAACACAAAAGGAGAAAAAAAATGAAACACATTGTTGCACCTTTTGTCGCGTACAGTCGGACAGCAAATGCGAGAGCTAGTAAAGAGGATGAACAAACTAATTCCAGGAGCATCCTGAGCAGTGTAAGGCGAATCTTTGTGACAGCCCCATATACCAGCTCACAGCAGAACGAACAGAAAATAACTAGTCAAAGGCAAACGGGAACGTAACAAAAGTCTTCAAGACAAACTTTCGTGACAAACACGTGACATCTGCACGTACAAGTATGCACAAAGATTTGATTCAGCCCACTAGCGGCGCATATAGAGGAAGAAAAGTACAACCGTGTTCAAAATATTGCACGAAGTACAATAGGCATGCTTCATTCATAGTTGAGGTATCGCACAGCAATTATATTCAAATGATCTGCTAATCTCTATGGATGAATGGTACAACGCTGATAAACCATTGAAACCATGGCAATGAAATTACAGTTTTTAACTTACACCCTCACTCGGCCTGACTTCCTCGAAAACGAAGCACACACAATGGAGTCAGAAACGTTATCACACTTAACGACGAATTTAACAGGTTTAATATACGGATTTAATGTAGTTCTTCAAACGCCAGGTTAAAAAACAAATATTGGGTTACAATATATAGTTCTATCTGATGCTTTTGTTGCACTAATGGACTGAAGTAGCTCAGGCCGAACTACTCCAGATTGCTATAGCACGCAACCCTTTTCATCCAGGCGATTAAGTGCCTGCCATACTCTAGCGCAAGACCAATGTTACATTTAATGTTACATTTTACAATCCTCCCAAGCAAAGGTGCCTACAATTTTAAGCAGTCCATCATAACACCCACCACAAAAAGGGCTAATGTTCATGCCCAAAAGACATGACACCGTCCCGTAGCGCAGGAATCTATCTTGACTTGCATGATAATGGAGGCAATTATTGTCGAAACACTTTCGGATTGCCTGTCATCGTCAAAGAAAAATCTAAGAGCACGAAACTGTCTCAATATTGAAACTTACCAATAATAATAATAATTTCACGCGTACTTTTGACAGAGTCGAACACAAACTGGTGATTTTTAAAAGGACTGCTATCGGAATTGGCCCGCGCATAATCAACGGGTGCCTCCGGGCCTAATTAAAAGGCTGACCTTTCTGGGTTCTAGTGGTTCACACGTTCTCGCCACTTGTGCTCGCCCCTTCAGGAGTTCCCCAAGATTTTCGTATTGGCCCCTTTTTACACACGATATTCCACCAGACACTGGTTCAGAATGCGTTGGTGCATCGTACGTTGTACGTAGTTGTTTGTAATACCCTGCTTAATATATTACATAAGCAGATGATTTAGAGCTCTCCAGAGAAAGAACTAGCAGACGAGAAATAAAATGCGTTCAAAATGTTATGAACATAACATAAAATAAAATTAAAATAACATTAAAAAAGCCAAAATGTAACCGTATGATCATCTTAATACGCGTTGTAATAAAAACGGCTCTTAGCGACACGACATCCTCGCTCAATGGAGAGTCTATATCGTATGTTCAATGACATAGGGACCTTTGCGTTACTTCCATATCTAAGCTCAATTTTATAGTATAAACCCCCTGTGTGTTATCAGAGTGGCATTGCGTGGCGTTGTTCTTTAAAAGCCTTGTGTCACGATATGATTATCGTAATAGAGTCGTAATAGAGTTGACACTGGATTTTGCTGTCTTTTAAACGCTTTTGGTCTCACGAACTTCCTTCTGGTAATTAAGGAGATATTGCAGTGTACTCCGTATATCATACATATTGTTGTTGTCCGACTATATCGAATCAAATGCCCGCTCAGCGAAATGGCAAGCGTCCTCTGGGCCAATACCGGCAAGCCTGTTTAAAGAAGCTGCTCGACGCAATTCTTCCACTTTTATCCGTTTTTAAACAGTTTTAATTGGTATAGTTCACCTACATAACTTTGGAGTTTTATATTTTACCTTCACTAATATCATGTTCTATCACAGTTACAATGACTTTCCAAGAAGCACAAATATTCGTGTCTGTGAAGAGTGGCACGATCTCCATTTAAACAATAGTAAATTTGTGGTTATGCACCTAAATGCGGGCACTATGGGTTTAAAAAATCGGGTCAGTTAGATAACTTGAGTAGTTTTCTCAGTGACGAGGGGTCCCATATCGACGCTGCGGTCGTTAGCGAAACATGGCTAAAAGATGTTGATATCCCGGCCTATTCAATTAATGGTTTTGACTTATTCGTGTCAAATCGAAATGTAACCAAGCTCGGCAGCGGAGTTGGAATTTTCGTTCGTTCGACCTGCAGGGTTCTTTCTTATCTTGCACTGAGTAGCGCCGATGGCAACGTGCAAGCTGTACGTACTCATATCAAAAAAACATATGAACTTCGAAGGCTGTATAGTCGGCTTCTACTCGAGCAGTGTTGTCCACAAAGAAACTCTGCCCAATATATTGGACGACATTTTGCCCAGAAGCTCCGCACTTCCGTGCTTAGTTCTTGGTGATGCTAATGTAAACCTTGAGGCTGACTCGCCGCCCTCAGATTATATCTCTTTCTTTTCTAGCAGGGATATGGTCCATCTTATCGACCGTGTTACACGTCCAATATCCGGCACTTGTATCGACCATATCGCAGTTCGTAACTACTCCAGTTTTTCTATTGTCCAACCAGCGGTTCTCGATACCTTGCTTTTTTCAGATCATCTTCCTGTCTTTGTTTCCATTTGTGAGGACGGTGAGGAGAGCAAATCGTCTCATTTTGAATCTCCTGTGAATTTTCGGGCGCACGACAAGGCTAGCATTGACTTTTTTCTAAGCCGCGATCGTAAAGCATCCTGGCTCACCGTGCTAGATGCAAGGGACGTTGATTCAGCCCTCGAGGCTTTTCGGAACATTTTGTTCAACCTCTACGAATCCTCTATTCCGTTGCGTACCAAAACTCGCGGAGACTGCGCGCCAAACAGATCATTTTCATTTTCTCCTGGACTGCGGCGGCTCCGCCGGCATTTTAATAAAATGTATCGGAGGCATAAAAAGGTTAATTCTCCCGAGAGTAAACTGTTATATCTTGATAGCCGTAGGCGGTATCAACATGGCTTATGTGCCGCTAGAACTGCCTTTTATAGGACGCAATTCGAGACGTTGCGTAGTGACGCAAAAATCTCTGGAATTTCATCAATAAAACATGTGGTAGGCATAACCGCTTAGTAGAACTGCCTTCCACTTTGACTGTGTTTCCTGATCGGCTTGTTACTGATCCACAAGAAATTGCAGTTGAGCTCAATCGACAGTTGCGCCTCTCTGCCTTGAAGGTGACTTATCACCTATTCTTACAGATCTATGGACCAGCAAGGGCAGCTTATTCAAATTCTGTTCAGTGACAGACTCTAAGGTTTATTCACTCTTAATCAAACAAAAAGCGAGCTGGAGCTGTGGAGCTATGAAGTACTCGTAAAACTTTTAAAATTAGCGGCGTTCTCTATTGCCAGTATCCTAACAAAAATTGCGAATCTCCTTTTCTCCTCAGGTATCTTCCCCACACGTCTAAAGGCCTCGTTTGTGACTCCGCTTTACAAAATAAATGGCGACAAAACACTACTCGCCAGCTTCCGTCCCATAAGTCTGGTAGATTTTGTGTCCAAAATGTTAGAAAAACTGGCTGTAAAAAAGTTTGAGCATCATATAGAGTCCATAAACTTTCTGTCGTCATATCAGTTTGGTTTCCGACATGGTCGATCTACGGAGTTGGCCCTCGCCCACTTATGGCAGTCTATTGTGGACGCCGTAGAATCGACTAAATTATGTCTCGGAGTCTTTCTAGACGTTGCCGCGGCCTTCAATTGTCTCAATCACTCATATCTCCTACAAATGCTTCAGGTGTTGGGGTGTTTAGTGAGTGCAGTTGGTTGGTTCCGCTCGTACCTAACCTCAAGAACGCAGGCGGCGAATCCTCCTGGAGATCCGTAGACATCGGTACCCCCCCGGGTTCTGTTCTCGGACCTTTATTGTTCTTAATTCTTATTAATTTCATTCTATTTAACATCCAGAAGGAAAACTTAGGCAAGCCGATCGCTTTTGCTGATGATACGACGTTGCTTTTTCGGCTCAATGCCTCCGAAATGTGTTCGGAGTTGCCTCATCTCCTATCGACGAACATTATTGCATTCCGAGCTCCTCAGCTAAAAATGCACCTCGACAAGAAATTCTTTCTATCAAGGAGAGAATTAGTCTTCTCAGAGACCACAAAATGTCTCGGACTAATGCTGCACGAGTGCATGAGCTGGCGAACGCATTTAGAATACATCAAGCCCAAATGCTACGCCATCATTTCAGCCCTCTTTCGCATGCGGCTTAACGGAGTTCCGGTGGATGGCCTTCTCTTGGTCTACAAAACTTTGTTCCTGCCAGTTCTCCTTTATGGCATTCTTATCTGGGAGAGTGGGTTTGAAGTTGTTCTCCGCCGGGCTCGAATGATGCAAAACGATGCTCTAAGAGCCATATTTGGCAGGCGACGCAGAGACTCCGTCAGTGATCTTTATGTGGTCCACAATCTCCTACCGGTCGACCTGTTCTACTTGCTGAAGGTTGCCACGCTGGGCTTTAAAATCACTCGGAATATTATTCCCTGTGATGTTTCTTTTCCCCTTGCTCCCTTTTTTCGTAGGATCTCGAGACGTGCCACAATATATGTATGGCCATTAGTCACAAAAAAGTCTAGTCAGCAAGCCCTTGTGTCTCGTTTGCTCGTTATATGGACTAGTATACCACAGAATATTCGTCGTATCACTGCCCTGCATTGTTTTACACAGATGGTCCAGAAATGGCTACTCACTAACACATTTCGACATAGTTGAGGCACACATACTATTTTGTGTTTTGTTTATGACTTGTGATACTTCATGATTGACTTATTTTATGGCTGTTCATGACTGAGAGTTAACCATTTATATTCTTTTTTTTTATTATTACCTATATATATTTTTTAATGAGAACTAAAGCATTGTATAATGCAGTTCCTATAATAAACCACGTTTTGAATCTTGAATCTTGAATTTACCTTAAATGAAGTAGCCGTTGCGATTTCTCACTTTAAAAAGGGAACGGCGCCCGTGCTTGACTAGAAGTTACTATATTAAGCTGTTGGAATTGCCACAACCAGCGGTTACCAGCTTAATAAATGAGTGTATGAGCATAGAGGCTACAGCGGATATTTAGCGAGAATGTTTACCTTTCGTAAATTCTAAAGGCCAAGGCAAAGTTTTAGATAGTTCAGCGTGGAATTTCAGGGAAATGTTGCATCTATAAACTATTGTCGTGCTCTTAACTTGAACCGCAGGGTTTCATGCCCGAATATATATATATGTATATATATATATATATATATATATATATATATATATATATATATATATATATATACGAATAAAGTACCGTATAAAATATCGGTTGCACTGTTTTACAGACACATGTTCAGGAGAGAGTTGCTTATGTTTCCCTGCACTGCACCGTACACACTGACGCGTCGCTGATTTACTGCAGCGCTTTGTGGGCATGGAGGGACCCTATGGGGCAATAGATCCTACGATGGTCTACTTATTGAAGGTGCTTTACTTCAGGCGTCAAGCATCTTTTTGTTGCTGCGCCTAAAACATAAATAGAATACAGCATCGATGAGATGTAGCTAAAATGTGCACACCACTCGAAACAGATAATATCTGCTGACGTAGTTGTTGACCTGAACTGTAAATCAAATGTTATAACGATAGGAACGGCGTTACTCAGTGACCTGACTATGAACGCCTGACTGGATTATTTTGTGTAAGAGTGGTGGGTAGTAAATACGATTGAAGGCACGTTCCTGGTCGCATTACAATACAAAACAATTCTTAGTCGTTGTGAGTTAAGGCACATGGCCCACTCTTCAGCTATTTCAAACAACTGTGTGCAGGTTGATGACTTGGCAAGCTACGTTACGCAGATTCGAGGTAGTCATTGCTGCTCACAAACGAACAAAAGGGGCAGTAGTATCTTTGCGAACACTCTGCAAGCTACCAAGTACTGAAAGACAGCCCGGTAGTTCGCGACATCTGACTTGTTGCTTTTTTATTTTGTATAGATATGATTATGCTTTGCTTGAAGTTCTCTGGAATACGTGTACCGCTAGAGGTTCTCTCGAACAGCAAATTTTAAAGAAAAAAATAATCATTTTAAAAGGTGTTTCTAAAACTTTGATCAAGCAGATGCGGTCTGGTGTAAAATTGTATCTAGCTTTGAAAGTATTATTATAAACGTACTTCATAAACGAACTAGCAGTATACGACTAGTGAGTCGCAATTCAATTATACCACATCTTTCAGCCGGCATAAGTGTGTTATCTTCCCAAATGTTGTATATATATATATATATATATATATAAATATATATATCACGGACCGATCCAATAGTGGTATGTGGATCAGCTCAAGCAGTGTGGGACTCCACGCCAGCGAATGAAGTCGAGTGGACGTTAACCCGCTGGAACCCGTTCCCACTAACCGCACTTTCTGCTTTAGACTTCACTCTATGATCTATCCTCCTCCAACTCCTCTCTCCATTTCCATAGAACAATGCTCTGGGCCGTCAAGAGAAGTGGCGAGTGCTTGGCCAAGGCCACTCATGGGTTCCCCTAGTGTTCAACGTACTTTGTCCTCTGATATATGGCTCTCTGTCAAAGCGAGAGTGCTGCGGGAAGAGTTGGTTTAGAGCCTGGTTGATTTGATCCTTTGTGAGCACAGCTCTGGGCTTTCGTGCGTTACCTATCTTTACTATCTTGCAGGGATTTCCCCAAGGGTCGTCTACGATTTCGATACGCCTCTACACTTTGGATAATTGGCCAAAGCCTGAGCTTCATTTCAGTCAGACTTTGTCAGACCCTCTCAAGGCAATGGTTTTGTTTCACCAATAGATTGGCTGGCTCCTGTACGGTTTGGAGTAGTCCCGTGTCGGTGATTGCCTTGCGAATTTCTGTTTTAAAGGATTCTTCATTGGTAATACTCTAGCGAGTTTTGTCTATCATGGGTTGCATGGGTATGTATAAAACAATGTTAGCTTTTTAAGTCCTTCGATAAGTTTGTAGGGAATGAAGTGACCGTGAACTTGGCTGCGCAGTCTATGTCTCGTGACGGTCGATAGAATAGACAGATGACGTGCAAGCAAGCAACTAGCAGATAACCTCCCATGCGCAGCTAATTACGAATATTGAGTTTTAGATCGCACTTACTCACCGCAGAGCATGCTTACTCAACGAACCAGAATGTTCGATCCGTTACTCTACATGAGCGACGGGATTGAACTGCGACGGAGCTGGACGATGTCGCACTGCATTGCATTCGGAAACTTTGCATAGCAGAAGCATTCATTCAATTCTAACTGTACAACCGTTGACTTGAGCTCAATCGGTCAGAACGTTGCCCCCAGTTCAAGCCTCCGACGCGTTTACGTTCGAGAAAATGGTGCGCGATTCGTCTCGAAGCAATTTCGTTCAAGGGCGCAAAGCAGAAGCAAGCAGCGTGCCCTTTCTGAGGGAGAGCAACACCTACCTAGTGTTTGTAGCTATAGGCCCTCGGGCAATATCATTGGCGTCAATATCATATAGCAAAAAAAACGTTCGCGATCAAGGTGCAGCGGCTTGTCTCCCCGGAATACGAACCAATCGAGGTTCATGTCAGATTATGCAGGAGACGGCTTTACGTGAGGCCATCGGGGTCGGCAAAACTGGCTAAGCCGGGGCAACACCATTCTAGTTTCGATGGATACTCGTGAGTTCATTTTGAGTTCTAGGCTGAATTTAAGGTGAAATATATAACACCAGTAGGTTGAGTCTGTATGAGCGAAAATATAGTAACAGGACACTAGTGCTAACCAATATGCGATTAAACAAATTCTCGGGCTGATCTGAAAGTAGCCGTGTACCGTGGAAGCGTCATTTTAACGCCAATTACTAGCGTCATTGATTTTCTGGAAATATGCGTTGGGGTTCTACCTGTGGTAGAGCAGATAGGTGATCCCATCAAGCTAGAAAAGGTATGCCCTGAATGTCTCGCCTCGACATCGGAATATTCATTTATACTTATTCGCTATTTACAAGGGCGCTTTTCTTATCTAGTTAATTAACCGTTCTTTGGACAGGGATAATTTTTACCTCCCTCCCTGCCGCACTCAGTAAACATATCACTTAATAAACAGATGGCTCGCCTGTTGGTTTGTCCCAATCCAGAAGGTATAAGGACAATCTTCTATTTTTTTGCAATTATAAAGTAGTTAAAATGTTCGTTTCAATAGCGCTTTTTAAATTGCGAGTGAGGGAATTGCATTTAGCCTGTGAAGCTGCCCTCGTCTATAATCGTTTAGCAGCCTCTGAAAAATACGCCTCCTCGTAAGCAAGTACAGCTGCATACCGCATGGTAGTAAGCAGATTATAGCTGCCCGCATCTCTCCGCCGTATTCTTTTGGCCGTGACGACGTTCGTCGAATCTTCCCACCTCATGCTACTGTCTGGCAGCTAAAATGTCTGCTTTATTTCACCACTAATGACGCTGGATTACTAGGACTTTAATAAGTTAAGTAGAATAAATGCAAATATGCGTTCATGGCCAAACAACACAAGTTCCCTTGCGCCTCAACCTAAGCACAGCCTTCTGCGGATTCGCTACAAGAACATCAGAATTTCCCTGCGTGCTTTTTGTTATCGATAACCGATATACACTTGCGTTTTTTTAAACACAAAAGCGTATTTTGTTTGCTCTCTGGGCAAATGCTAATCTTTTTTAAACTTAAGGCAAATCGATATTTTGTCTGCGAATTGTCTCTTTTACTGAAACTTCTTTTAAGGTTTACTCGTAGGAGTGGTCTTTGTTTTTCAAAATGTTTCTACTTTTTCCAATCTTTCGTCACTTGTACCTAAGCTGCGCTTAGATTTTACTTATTATGATTATCACTGACAGTGCTATCGTTTTAAGATTCATTTTACAAAATCTTAGTTTATTGAGAGGAGAGACACCAGATTCGTCACTAGTGTAAACATATACATATTTGTACATATTTAGTGTGAACGTTAAATCAGACTCTTGGAGATTCACGATTAGTCAACTAACATCATGTGCCTACCATGAAATCGATCGCCCAGAAGTCGACCCCATAAACATAAGAATCGATATTTAAGGTGAGGAAGCGACACTGGGAGTAAATTCGCGCTATGCAGCTACCATAATGTCGTTAAACCGGGTCACAGCGGTGCATAATCATCACATGTTACGTTTTTAGTTACGGACGGCTATGAAGTGGTGCCGTGTTTATTAGTTCGCTGAGGCTGGAGTTACACGACGTGAAACTATTCGTTTGTTATGCCTATAGCTAGCTGATTGACAATCGAAAACCTCTTATGCTATTTGGACTCTTTAGACGTGACTGGATGAAATCATTTGGCCCCGGTAAGCTAAGAATGAAGCAGTTCGAGCAATACTAGATCGAATAACTACTAGTTGGTTACTCAAAACTTGACACACACGCACGCAAAAAAATGACACGAGCCAAGATGATGCGCCTGTGTCAACTCACACGAATATCATTCAGGTGCGCATATGCACGGCTCATTTGGCACTCAAACTGTCCCACTGCGTGTATCTGTTCTAAGGCGTCATTGTTATGACCACCAGAACAGAGAGCGAGGACCGCCAACGTCTTCTCAGGGTACTGAAGCGGCTTAGCGATAACCGAGAATACGAATGTATTCATCACAGAGCAAATCCGTGCGAAGCACGATCCAATACAGCAGACTTCACTATCGGCTGGTGACACTATAGCTGCATTGCAGTGGTGGCACGAGACACACGTTTTAACATCAGAAGAAAATTAACCAACAAGGGGCGGCTGTGGACTTCTTATCCATGTACGCGAGATAAAGTCGCAAATGGCGAAACAAATGGCGTAAAGCTAAGCGCAAGCATTGCAAAAAGTTTCCGAGCCAAAATATTACAAAACTCAAATCATTTCTCGGCTTGATGCAGTTTTACGATTCGTTCGTAAAGGGTCCCGGGAGTATAGCAGTATCCGTGTATCGTCGCTGTTTCGCGTCGAAACATTTGTATAAGTTGGTGAAACTCGGGGAGCATGTCGCACCTCTGAACTGTGATCGTCTATAATGGTAATTGGGGTATTTAGTTCAATAAACGATGATAAATCTCGGGAGGAACTTCCTAGTAATCTTAAAATTAGGTCTGATAGTTAATTTAAGATTAACAACAAGTTGCTGTTGGTTCTTAGACTAGTCTTTCGCCCAGTATCAGTTTGTGCACCTGCTGTTGAGATAATTTGATTGACGTTGAGAAGGCCGCGTGCAATACCGTCTCAACGCTGGTGCAGAGTCTCCATAGGCTTCCTTTAACTCGGCTTTACTTGCGCATTCGTTCACATCATAAAGTGGAGTGGCTCTACCACAGTACGTAATTCATGGTTCTCCATGTATATGAATAAAAGCAATGCTTAGTTTAAATGCCTACTACACATGTACTACAAAGATCTTTGTAGCCTCGAGTAAATTCTGGTTACTTTCGGAAATACCTACGTATATTCGGAGACCGAAACAGGGATTCAAAGTGAGTTCAAATAATTTCATTCTGAATGTAAGGCTTTTTTTATTACGCATTAAGTTTCTTCTCGGTATCAAGGACGGTCTGCTGTATTGCGTTAATAAGCCTTAGCTGTATCGTCTTATCATGGCTACGAATGCAGCGATTCATTCACTCCATAGGATTATTCACAGGATCGTAATTTTGATGTTGCTAATGTTGTTGATATTGCTGTTGTCTTGACAGCTTCTGCTGCCGTCACTACCAGAGACTTTGGCGTTGTTGGTCTTCTGTCGTTCTGCTTCTACAGTCAAATTGAGAGGGGTTGTTTGAATCTCGTTTGGGGTGGCGTGAAGTTTAGTTGCGTCGATAAAACTTTTTAAACTTAATGGGGGTTAGATGTAATGCACCATCTCTTTTTATTGAGACATCTGTGCTCCCCGTTTTTTTTCGGTCATGGTCGATTTTTAGTCCACCCCGGCATTCACCTTGTTTAAATTGGGAACCATAAAAACCAATTTAGGAGTGGCTGGTCTGAGTCTCGAACCCAGGCCTCCCGAATGCAATGCAGAGGCTTTTGCCACTAAGCCATCTTGCTCGGGATAACGTTAATATCTTCCGCAGAGGACCCTGGACTTGCCGTAGACTGTAAAGGTTGACCCGTCACCATTGTGCCGCCAGATGGAGTGAGCCACTGGATTTCGGCTGGCTTTAAGTAGATATGGCTTAGCATCTGGTGCAGTGTTGAAGAACCGCCATTGCGGCTGGAAAAACTCGCCCTTTGCACACTTCTGAAGGACGATGTTTAGCAGACGCTCATATAGGTCCCGGATGTTTGCCTACTTCTTGAAGATGGCAGGACTTGACATGCCAAACTTGAGGCCGATCTCCGGCCAGCAATTAGAGCAAATTTGCTGATCCTGGTATGGTATCGTTTATCGTACAGAAAAGACGCATCCTTAACCAGTTCCAGCAGTTCCTCAGTAAGATTCCCGGTCGACGTTTGTTGATCTTCTGTGCTGCGTGTTTGTTGGGTGCCAGTTTGCTGCATCACCTGGTTGTATTGGGCACCCAGGTGAATGAAAACCCGTAATGAGTCTAGTAGTTTTTGTGTGTTTAGGTCATCTATGAGCGCAGGACCGTGTGTCGGAATGTCTTCCATTGATTACTTGTTAATAGGTAATTTAGTAGTGGCGGTGGCTTAGGCGGCGAACGCACGGTTCGAAACGGGGCGTTGCCATGGCAACCACGGTTAGCAAAACAATCGCTAATTCGAGCCCCGCCCGTGCTGGTTGAATTTATTGGACGTGGTTGTCATTGCCCTGCTGCTACATACCTCTGCTGGAGAAAGCCTATATAAGTCCAGTACGAGAACGCGATGACGATAGATGCATTTAGACGATATCGCGCCACAGGCAACTTACCTCATTACGAGCGTCTAAAATGTGATTGTCAGAGCGTTAAAAAAAATCTTCGGATGAGCACCTAGAAGAAGAGCCTAGAGCCCGGTCAGACGGACAAACGCAAGGTCGCTTGGTTAGCTCAGCAAGTAACACAAACATATTCCCGCCAGTAGTCAATCAGCCGGTTAACTCGGTGCCGTCCCACCGGTCAGTTGACAACGGGCTGATTTGGCGACGAACGCACTGAGGGAATCACTGAGGGGGATTGAGGCCGAGGCCTGAGGTTGACGAGGATTGAGGCCGGGCATGCGGCCTCAGTCGTCAACCCCGGAGGCAGAAGTAGCAGGCGCTGGCTGTATAGATATGTACCTCAAACGACAGCCTCTTGCGCACCCCCGATCCAATTTTGAACTGTATTATTACTGGGTGTTTTCTTTCTCGAGCTGGCGCACCTAACTTAGTATACGAGCAGGCTTGCGATGACAGTAAAATCCAGTTTTGTTTCAATATTAGTATTACAACAACTATTTTTAAGGAAAAGTCCGAAGACTATTGTGAAGAACTACCAACTTTTAAGTCCTACTTAACATGGGTTTACTCAAGCTTGTTTAAGATCTGCCTATTCTTCAAGCGTCTTTGGTGGAGATGCTAGAATTCCAGTCTTCAGATTTCCAGGCCCACAGTAACACAAATCATTTCGTGGAAAAGCCTCCGTCACCTTTGTTGAAATCTAGTCCGCAACTACTAATACCAGAGTAGCCGGCCGATTCACACTGTCACGTGAACAAGCTGTGCATCTGCCTATATGCTAATGGTAGATCGAACCCATAGCATGCATTTGCCACATTTATACACATACAAAATGTAGTATCTATGCATGAACATTATTATACGTATATGTGTATGCACTTAGACTATGTAAACTGATTTGTTTTATTATAGATCCAACTCAATTTTTTTAAATTTTCATTTACAACATTGTTCGCATACCGTATACCGACAGCTTTGCAACAGAAACTCTAAAATTCACTAAATATCCCGTCCTATTCTAAGCTGTTATGCATGCCTGCCTTTAGAGCGCAAACGAGTACAGTCGATCTAAACCACTGCTGTATTACGTCCCCATCGAGTAGCGAACGACTGGGGTCATTATCCCCCTTCCCATTATCTTCATGGTCACACGAGGCTAGCGCTTTTCCTACATACACCCACGTCTGATCGATATGACATGTATGCATTTACACATATATGCATACGTGCATCAACACACCACTGTACAGCGTTTGGCGCAGATTCAATGGTTGAGCGACTGTTTGAGGTGCACAAGATCTAGATTTCCGCTGCAACACTTAGGATCGACTAACTACACCCGCAAGTCAATAGCTAGCTAATATGGCACCCCTAGGCACGGTTCCTGCTTGTTTCGTAATGACACGGATTACATTAAACATAATAAAGTGATATGCTTCTGGTAACGTCTGCACCAAAGTTGTTTCCACTGCGATTATCATCGTAATACAGCCATTATAGAATATTAAATTCCTTTTTTTTTATATTTGAAGAAGTGTGATAAAGTGTATGGTGCACTTATACACATGAACCCCAGACATTGAACGTTGAAAAATACAACCTTGTCGTTACCATATAGCAATGACTCTTGGGTACAAAGTCGACGCTTTGCTTTTCAGACACGACTATTTTTTACACGCTCTGTACAAGCATTTCTTCCTTCAACCTTCCTTGCTTGCAAGATCTTGCTGGCTCGCACTAAGGGAGGCCAACACAACAAGGGAACACCTGTTTCCTGTGTTTGTGTTGACCGGCATTCCGGAACAATTCTCGTAAGGGCAAGATGCTTGTGAGATGCCAAGGTGGAACGCAATGCGAACCGGCTTTGTTCAGCCAGTGCTTCAGTATGATGCCGTTAGCATTGAGTAGCAGAGCTGCATCTATTTTCTCAAACGACAGGGAAACCACCTCGTGGGCAACTATTTGTTGCTATTGATTACTTCCTACAGTGAGCCCTAGAATTCTTTTTTTTTAAGGAAGTTGTTTTTGTTACCGTTAGCCCTGGGAACAACGAACTTAGTTCGTGCGAAAATGTTGCCTGTATGCGGATTACCTATTAACGTAAGAAACAGAACCTGCGAGCTTATGCTCCAACAGACTACTTCTCAACTGAAGTGCCACGTAGCCCACTTGGAACGAGAGATCAACCTGCTATGGGTGAAGGCGATTAAGCTCCGTATAGCCCGTCGTGTCAGACTTCAGGCCGAGCCTGAACTGCTTGCTAAACTCTGGTATACTTCATTACGCTCTTTGCCGTGCCCCAGCTTTGTAAGGCACTCACTGAAACATTTTGCTCATTAGGGGTAAGTAGTTCTTTTATTGGCCTATAAGTGCGTCCTGCTGTTTTTCACAGGCCATCTTGAGGCGGCAAAATTTAATTATAGTCTGCTTTATTAGCCCTCTTACGATGATTTGGCCTTTTTATTCGGTCTGATGGTTAGTGCTGTACAACAGCTGTTGTGCTAATAAGCACTGTAGTGGCCGTAGCGTACCAGATGCTACACTGTTCTGCCATCGCGGTACCAACGTACGAGGTGTCTGTCTATTTTTTTTTGGCCAGGTTTTTTTCGTCGATCAGGCTGTGCCCATTGGTCTTGCCACGGTTGGCTTTCTGTTGATCGATTTCACGCTTCGATTCGGCTACGATATTGTCGAGTACGTCCCAGTCGGAACCTCTACTGCTACCGGCATGAAACGTGCTCGACACAAAAAAATTGAAACTGTTTAGCAAAAGAAATATTATATTACGACCAGTTTTCCTCATGCGGATGGAATATTTCGAGCATAGAAAAAAGCGATAGCTAAAATGGCAGCCTTATTTTAAAGCATTGTGGGCCTCCTATAAGGCGTGTAGCTGTTGGCCTTTAGTAAAGTGAAAATTGA
Source organism: Dermanyssus gallinae (assembly GCA_003439945.1). Lineage (NCBI taxonomy): Eukaryota > Metazoa > Arthropoda > Arachnida > Mesostigmata > Dermanyssidae > Dermanyssus > Dermanyssus gallinae. The sequence continues at coordinate 43,582 of QVRM01001062.1, forward strand.
CTGCTCAAAAAACGCAACGATTTGTTTTGGCGTGTTCAAGTAAAATGTATAGCCCGGAGCTTGCTCAGATAATCAAAATCGACGTTAATGCAAATACTAGACAAAGAGGAAGCTATTAGTGAGAGGTTTGCTATATCCTCATTGGTTATAACCTTATATAAGTCGGATTTTATGACAGATACATTTTAGGAGCTCCTTAGCCGTTTTTTAACATAGCGGCACAATAAACCTGTAAAGAATCTAGATTAGACTGACTTAGTCTTCTATGTCTCTCGGCTGCTTTTGTTATGTAATGAGCAAAATGATGACAATGGGTTATGCATTTTCTTATTATCAAGGCTATCTAAGAGTGTTGCTTTGCATGCGTCATGTTGGGCCACTCACTTTTTGCGTTGAAATTGGCATCAATTGACAAATTTGTTATGCATATAATTCACACTGTTAGATCCTCAAGAAGTCGAACTGATTTTAGGTATAAACCACGTGCTTTGTAAGGCAATAATGTTCAAGTCTGTCGATCTGTCATCTACATCATCAGGCATACATACGAGCATTGATCATTTTGACACAGCACTGAAATGTACAGCTTTTCTAGTGGTTTTCTAGGGAGGCTGTCTTTTGTTAGGCAGCGAATGCGTCTTCTATTGTACCAACAGCAATACATTCGCTTAGAAAATCTGAACTTCATCATGTAATATTCAGAACACAAGTAAGCGCCTAACAGCAGAGATCTCTATAGAGCCTCACCTAAAAACTATACGTTAAGGTAGGGACAGTACAGACAAAATATCTTACGGTGCTGGTTTTCGATCGATTCATTAACCGCGCTTATTTGTTTATCAATTATTATATATCAAGAACAATTCGAATCTCGCTCTATTAAGCTAAGGTTCGTATTTGTCGTAGACCACCAACTAAAATTATTGTAGCTTGGCAAACAACGACAACGCTTTAGGAATAGGCTCTTTTGTTTATCTTTTATTTTGGTCAATCCCTTAAATAGAATGGTCGCGTGAGCGGGCTTGGCTGCGATGAACACCGTTCTACTTTCTATTTGAGCTGTCTTGCAAAAACCAGTATAAGCAGTATACGCTTCATCTTTGGTTGTCCTCGAATGATTTAAAGTCAATCGAGCTTACACATATTCTTAACTATGTTTCGCGTGTTTTTAGCAATTTCTGGCGATAAAGTTGTTCACTACTTTACTACACAGACCACTACTCGATGACAATATCAGCACTACCAGTACGACACAGCCGAATTCTCGTAGCCGAGCAGCTCTCCTATGGAAGCTTTTGCGGAGCGGTAAGATCACATATGAGTAACAGAAGTTTGAACGGCACGTGCCCAGAGGTGCACTGGACCGCTGTCTAATAATTGTCGAGCCCGGTGGCGTGGTGCATTCGCGTGCGCCTCACGACCGAGGGAGACATATAGGCCCCACCGTTGCACATTTGTATTTGTGGGGTCCGTCTTACGAAGCAATGCCATGGCAGTTCCGTGGGCGTTAAGTGTTGGCTGAGGGTCAGCCCGAAAAAGTTTGTCTAATGGACTAACAACAGAAACCGGGCTGACAGCTTCTTCGTGCTGAGATTTTATAATGTTTTCCAAGAGCTCTAGCAAACCCAATCGCTGTGCTCGAAACCGAAACTGTTCACGGCCGGAACCTGTGCTTTCTGCAAAGCACGGCAGGCGACGTCATATAGTGCGCAGCTTCGTGGGTGGTGGTCAGCGTTGTATCGGCATGATAGGACGTGTTTCTCTCTTGTTGTTGTTGTTGTTATGAGGATCCCACACAAGTTGTATGGGTGAAAGTTCGATCGTTTCTGATGCGCCTTTAAGGCCAATGGAAGCGATTAGCAAATTATCATTGAGTCCTGTTATGTCATCTTGTCATTGAACCCATGACAAGGAAACCCGTGATAACCCCCCCCCCCAGATGCACTTTGAGTATGCACTAGAGTTTCGTTCGGAGGAGCTCGTCCAAAACGTCACGTAGGTCATTTCTCTTGAACGTGGGAGAACCCCATGGCAGAAAATTTAAACGAAGTGCCGAGAGGCGTTACTATGGAATATACGGGGAAAGATGTCTCGCACGTGCAACTTCAAAGCCGTCACCCGAGATGGCTTTGAAGTTTTGGGCTTTCTTAATATCGAAAACAACAGCAGGCAAAGCACCTGCCAGCAGTTCATCGTCTAAACACCACGGTCGCCACTCTAATTGCAGTCATGTTGAGGCTCAGATATTCCCATGCAGAGAAGGCAGGCTGTAGTGTCCACCACCCCCATGGCTGGGCGGCGAACTCGTAACGATCGCCGCCCAGCCATGGGGATGGTGGACACTACAACTGGCGCAGCCGACAGGATCCGGAAGAATGAAAAGGCAGTGCAACAATGCACACAGGTCTGCCACCCCTACCTACGGTTCTGCCATGCATGGACCGGCCAACAACACCTTGGACGGAATGGCACCAGGCTCGGAGCCGGAGGAAGACGGCGAGGCGAATCACGGGATGACGACAACGGTGGATTGCGGACGATACGGGTAGGTGACGAGTAGCGGAAAGCTGAAGGGCTGGCGGATTGAAGCGGACAAAGGCCGGCGGCAGAGCGAGAACCCGGAGCGGGTGGATGCCAGGTGTACGGATGGAAAGGCCACGAGTACGGAGCAGTCAAACAGGCCCTGACGGCCGCGTTACACGTGGAAAGGTGCGTCACGGAGGCCAGGATGGATTGCAGAACGATACGAGTTGGTGAACGAGGGCCGGCGGAACAAAGCGGACCTAGGCTGGCGGCAGGGCGAGAACACGGAACGGATGGATGCCAGGCGTGCGGTGGACAAGGCACGAGTACGGGGCCGAAATGTGCCCGGCAAAACAAGTATGGAGCCAAAAGTGTGGCAAGTTTGGCCATTTCGGCCGGAGGTGTACGAACGCGGCAGAATGTACAGGCGATCGGCGTAGAAACGCGGCAACGCTGGGATCGTTGGACCAACGGCGAATGCCTGGAGGCGGCGGAAGATACACGTGAGGATGAGCGAGCGCAAGTGGACGAACCGAAGGAGTACGCAGACGGAAGAATAACGGCAGTCGGAACCAGGTTCGTGCGGTCGTGCCCAGCGACTGGGTCAGTATACGGAGGCCAGCCGCCGCTGGGTGCGCCACATGATGAACATGAAGACGACAGGGCACCGCTCTGAAGGACGTCCACGACGGGTTAGACGCGCACCAAGCCATTTACAGGAGTTCGTGAGTAAAAACGGGCTAGAATTCAAAACAAGCCTGCGAAGGGGCGGAAAATGTAGGATAGCAGTGTCCGTTTAGCTTGCTTGGGCATTGCCGCCAACCGACGCTGTCTATGCCCGCGCTGCTTAACGGAAGATGGCGAGGCGAATCACGGGATGACGACAACGGTGGATTGCGGACGATACGGGTAGGTGACGAGTAGCGGAAAGCTAAGGGCTGGCGGAATGAAGCGGACAAAGGCCGGCGGCAGAGCGAGAACCCGGAGCGGGTGGATGCCAGGTGTACGGATGGAAAAGCCACGAGTACGGAGCAGTCAAACAGGCCCTGACGGCCGCGTTACACGTGGAAAGGTGCGTCACGGAGGCCAGGATGGATCGCAGAAGGAAACGAGTAGGTGAACGAAGTACGGGACGCGGAAGGTCGAGGAAAGAAGCGTACCAAGGCCGTCATCAAGGCGAGAACGCAGAGTGGACGGATGCCAGGCGTCCGGATGGGACTGGGTCAGAGTACGGAGACCAGTCGCTGCAAAGGGGGAGGAGAAGTATGAACCACCGACAAGAGTAAAAAGGCAAGTCGGTGAAGACATGTACGAGTTGGAAGACGGTAGGAGATGGCACAGGAACCGGTTGACGCGTGCCGCCCAACCACAGGTAGCATGGGCAGCGCAGAGGCCAGGGCACCTACAGCGCCCGGATCAAAGAGCACAGCAGAGACCTGAGGAAGAAAGACGAGGTGCGCCAGAAAAACAACACGAAAACAACAGCGCGCCCTGTGAAGGACGTCCACGGCGGATGAGACGCACACCGAGTCGGCTACGGGAGTTCGTGGGTGAAGATGGGACCGAATTCGAAACAAGCCGGTTAAGGGGGGGAGAATGTAGGATAGCAATGTCTGTTAAGCAGCGCGGGCGTAGACAGCGTCGGTTGGCGGCAATACCGAAGCAAGCTTTTTTTTTTTTTTAAGGGGTGGAAAATGCATTTACGCACACCCGCCGATATAATGACGGGTAGTGTGGGGCTAGACACTCGGAGAGGGAATACGCGACTCACTCTAATCCGAGCGCACTACCCACTAAAAACCACCCCCCCGGAACCCCCTCCTGGTTCGGAATTGTGAACCATTACCTCGAGACCAGGAGGGAGGAGCCTCACGCTTCAACCCTTTCCTTAGTCTGTAGGTGCATCCCCAGCAGGTAAGTCCTGCTGGGTTAAATTAGGGGGGCTCCGGGCGACGAATCGCGCCCGGCGATTATTCTCCAGCCGGATCTTTTCGCGCATGAGCCTGTCGAGGTATTTTAGGCCAGCACCCCAATTAGTCGTTGAGTCGACCATGTGCGTGACGATCACTTGCGCGGTAGATGCCCGTAGGGTAAACGGTGAGCTATCGCGGTACGCAGACAGCGCCGTGCATGCCTCAATTGTGTGCGCGGCATCATCGGGCACTCCGGCGTCGCAGAGAACGCATATGTCCGTCGCGGCTTTTCCGATCTTCATCATGTACGCCTGGAACTGGCCATGTCCGCTCAGCGCCTGGACAGCGTAATATGTCATTGGTCCCTGTGCCGTATACCACTTGCGCAAGTCCGTGATGAGGAAGCGTGTCCACGTGCCTCTCGTGTCTCCGGCAGGCGGGTGGGTCCACATCTCTGCCCAAGCGGCGAGTGTGGCCTCTCGAGCCTCGGTCCATGATATCTCTCCGTTTAATCTCCGCCTACTCCTCTCCTTCGCCAGCATGTCCCATGGAAGCAGGCATGCGAGAACAAGCAGGACGTCCGTGGAGACCGTCCGGTACGCCCGGCTAACCCGAATTGCCACACCCCGTTGGGAGCGGCGCAGAGCCTGGCAGTAGACGCCGTTTGGGATCGGACGCGCCTCCCTCCCGGGGTAGTATTCGGGCCAGGTTGGCCGATACTCTTGCCACCTTTTGCGTAACCTGCTTAATGTGTGGCAGGCCAGTTAGGCCTGTGTCCAAGGTCACCCCTAGGTACCTGGCGTGGCGGGACGGCTTGAGAGCGTGCCCGTTGAGCTCCAGAGAGATAAGCCCTATCCGCCTGCGTCCTGTTAGAAAAAGGGCCTCGGTTTTCTGTGGTGCTAACTCCAGGTGATAATACCGAAGCAAGCTAACTACATGGCGCTAAATAGAAGATGCCGCCACCCTACTAGCGAAGACGCGGGAAGTCACTAAATGCGCGGGCAATCTGTGAGTATATAAGGAGGCATGAGAATAAATGAGTTAGTAGTCGTTCGTTCGAGCCAGGCAGAAGACGTGTGTTGTTTGAGCGAGAGAATGGCGAGCTCGTAACGGTCGCCGCCCGGTCATGGGGGTGGTGGACACTACACAGGCCTACACGGGTCGCTCTGCTTTAGAATACAGTTTTCGTCGCTCTACATTTTGACAGTATTCCATATTCCACTGTAACTTCAAAATGAAATAAAACCAAAGTTAGAGGTGTTATCGTTTTTTGACAGTATAATATTCCCTTGGTAACAATAGTTGAACGGGAAACGGTGCACTTCATTGCTAGCCGCATACAGTCCCCAAGTTGGCTGTTTTACGGAATAAAAAAAAAAAAAAGGTTAAGGGATTTTGGAAATCCAACGTTTAGAAAAAAAAATAGGCTTGCCCGAGGTAGGCCCAGAATAATCGACGCGATTGTTCCGGGCCATTTGCATTGAAAACAGAAAACGGGCTGGTTGCAATCTATTCTGATGTGTCTGGTGGACCCACAGCGTTGGGATCACGGACTCCTTGGAACCAATTCCACCAGTTCCCTCAGTTCCAATTGGAACTGATCTAGGCTGTAGCAGCGGTAACAATGAAGAGGCTCCCGGTAAAAAATTGCGCGGTGTGTCGTTAAGCCCTAAATAGTAACTCTACCGGAAAATTAGCTCCTAAAAATGTTAAAATGTCATGATCGGTAGCCATCACTGTACCCGTCCTCGCGTGCTTGAACCAAACGCGAACTGTTCCGGTATCCCCAAACTGTTCAGGAACACTGAGAATGGTAAATTCACTTAACGATAGGTGCATACCGCTTATTCCCGCTACAGAAAGTTAGTTTCTTAACCGAACCGCTAATATGTTTTGCAATGTCGCCGCGCACGGTATTGAAGCTCGTTTCCTACAGATTAGTTTCGGCTGATCGCACCATTTCTCTCTTTTACTCGAACCGTGGGAATGGCGTCCTTAGCCTGCCACAGGTTTAGCCCAGCGCCGACCTCACGCCACCTTGCTCTATCGCCGGTCTCAAGCCGCGTTTCACTAACACCTATTAGTAATACGTGGTTACTTGGTACACAGTTATCTTGGAGTCGACTGTAACTAGGAGCGCGCTGTCATCACCGTCGCCACTCGCCACTGGTTGATTCCCACGTGGCTGCCTTTTTTTGCTGCCGAGACTGCCAACATTTCCTTCATCTCAGTAGCCTTATGCAGCTGCTGAACCGGGATACTACAGTAAGCCGCTGCCATCATTTGGGCCGGCGGCAATGACAGCATAGGGCAGTTTAAGTAAATTACATCAGCTAGCGATGCTGTTGACAGTTGTCATCCTCTCACTTATGGCTGCATCCACCGATCGATAGAAAGTGCCTGGCAATTATCCTGTCATTGTAGCTGCCTCGACAGCATTAGGCTTGTTTTCAATCCGTTCAACCTTCGTTAGAAGCCTGCTCACTGTTCTTTCAGACCTGATGGTGGGCCGCATCTTCTCAGAGGAACTGAGTGGAAGCTCCCTTACTCACGTGACAAAAAAATATTCAAGAAGTTCCTCCTGAGAATATTCGTCATATATAATAGTATTCTCTGTGAAACTACTGCCTCCCGACTCGCTCAGCGACCGCACGACGCAATTATCCGTACACTCGCTGAGAAGCTGGAGGACCTTTTTAGCGGCAGGCAACGACAAAAAAAGTATGTTCTTAATCCTTAACCTGCCAATCACCTTTAAGTCCAACTGAAATTAGATGTAGCACAAGAGAGCATTGTTAAGGCAACAATAGTCATGGTACGCCGCTTTAAAATGCCGCGATTCTTTGGTACTTGTTTGAACTATAGTTTTATGTAGGATTTTTCTCATTCTCGCAGTAATTGTACAATTATGAACTTTGGACTCGCACATGACCACAATTAAGTTCTAGTTATTTCATAAAGCAGTGAACAGAACGATTACGAGGTGTTTCTAATTTATGGACTAATTATAACGAGTGACACAGTTAAAAAAAAGCCCTGGCCACACCACAGCAACTCACAAGTGGATATTAATGTCGCGAGTTGACGATGATAATAAAAAGCTTGCAACAACATTCTCAACACGTGTAAAAACCAATCACATCATATCAAAACATCGTATCTATTCCTTCGGCTAGTGCTGCTTCTGTCAGCGTCATGCATACTGCCAACATGATTAACCCGCTCCCTCACATGGGCGCGTAGTTGTCCTCTGCGTAAGGATCTGCGTTCCATGGAGCCTACAAGGTAGAACATGGCCATTTCTCCACTTATTCTGCCCGCTATTTTCATTGTTGTGCATTTGAACATTTGAAACGGTGAGTACACTTGTAACCGTACTTAAGTCTAATCACCTGGTTTACATTTGCATAAAGGTCTAGGCACTCTTGCGCACACCATCCAACATCGCTGTACGCTCGTTACCCGAGGTTTCCATCAAATTAGATATGCCATATTGTCCACTGCGAGAGGAAGCAGCGTAGCTTTCCGTACAGCCTTTGCAGTTCCAACTGACACCTCTGGCTGCGTCTTAATTTTTATGGTCGTGAAGCTACGAAACTACGGGCTGGTTGGTCAGCACGCTTAGAACGCACGTTCGCTTCTTCAGAAATGACTACTTTTTATTTGACAGATCCCATTCATTACAACAGCGAACTAACGTGGTTCTAGAAATGTATCGGATGCTTAAGTCAATCGAAGCAAGATTGGCGTGCTGCGCAACGTGGCACGGGTAATACAGTTAGTGTATGTTGTATTATATACAATGCTCACCTTATTTCATCCATGCTGTTCTGTCTGTGTGGGCGAGACCGCCAAGCAGATTCGTGTACACCACCATACAGAAAACACTAAACCGACACGTTACAGACCTCTCTGAGATGCTTAAAAGACCTACATTTTCCGCATCGTTAACTGCAGTGCTGCGATAAGATCCTTGTTATTTAACTTGTCCTCCTGCTGCACGAAAAAAAACTTTCAAAACAATGTCCAGCAGACGCTCACCGCGCCCGCATGTGACGCGCTCATCACTTGCAGATGACGAAATCAGGTATTCTGAATTTTTCGCCGATCTTCGCTCAGATGTGCTGCCCCTTCCGAACAGCTGGTCTGTGTGGAGTTTATGAAGCTTGTTGCAAATAAATGGCGTTTTCCTGACCAGCTCAAGGATATTCTTGATAGATAACCCCATCGCCATCCGTGGCACCCCTTAGATTAGTCTGACTGGCTAGTCGACGTTCCTGCCACTGTGGTCCGGGTTCACCTCGTTAACTCGGCGACATACACCATTAGTTAATAATTAACACTATTAGTATCGACCATCGGTGCTTGCGTAGTTAGCGATAAGAACTTAACACCACCACCACTACTACTACAAACGCTACGACAACCTATTGTGTCGACCTGTCGTAGATGCTCCCATGCAGGAAGATAAACAACGTTTCAAAGCTGCAACATTAGAATGAACAAGAAGTTGGCAAAACGAATAAAAACAACAAATAGACTACAATATTTTTATTAGTTTGTCAACGAGTATGAGTATCTATAACAGAGAGGCAAGAATTAACAATTTAAGTGCACTGGCCCTAGAAGTAACTTCTAAAGCCGATATCGCTTCACATATTGATACTCAGCCTCAATGGGAAGCACTTAAGTGCGTGCACCTATTCAAATTGTGGCTTTGTATTCCAACAGGTCTAAATAGCACACAGATTGACGTGTTGTACAAAATAAATTTATTGACGTGAATCGCATCAACGTGTAAAAACGTGACATAACTGCCCGTCTGAGCATTGCACACTTGTTATGTATGCAATGCTTTCCTAAAAGGAATGTGTTAGTATGATAGTTAGCAGCCATACACCTCATTTGTTTCTTAAAGGATGTCCTTCACTTTTCTAGGTACGCACGTACCATTGGTAGTCTAAACTGTCATCACGTGTCGCTTTATCATGTCCACTCTTTTGATAGCTTTGTGAGCTTTGATAGGCTTGATTAGTTATATGATCTGCCGACTTTCTTTGCTGGCCTGCTTCTAGCTACTTTGAATTTTGCCGCCAGACCGAAGCCACCCCTGTCCGAGTGTTTCCGGTTTGTTTTGTTTAGAAGCGCTATTCATTAGATTCGCAAAAGCCACATTTTTGGGCCAATCTGTGGCGGCGTATATGGTTACGACCAGAGCCCAGCCTTTCTTAATAAGAAATACTACCGCAAAGATCACAAGATTGCGCGTGAACGTCTGACGTATGAGGTCTGATCTCTGAGCCAACAACTATTGACCATCACGGCAACGCACCGGACCACATATCGTTACATACTGTGCGCTATTTGATGAAAACTTCAATTTCTCTATCTTCTTTTCTCCTACATGTATCCTACTTGGGACCGAGGAAATGCCACACAATTCCAAACTTGAGTCAAGAGGAAGGAACACACATGTTTAGTGGTTGGTGGGGCCTACGCTATCTCCAGTGACGCAAGTGCATCAGGCATTACCGAAATATGTCACATGCATAAAAACCAGTATTAAATGGCGATTCAATTTCACGGCGCAACGTCCCTTTATTTGGATCAATACACAAAGATACACTAGCGACGCCTCCGTGAACACCGGCGCGAATTGTCGTTCTCAGTCTCTCAAGCATATATATATATATATATATATATATATATATATATCTTTATTGTCACATAAGAGGGTGTGTGGTACACTTATCATGGTCATATATGTTTTGTTTTCAGTATGCGTACTTCTGAAACAAAACGTTACTAATCGCCAAATAGGTAAGTGCTATTTGAACTTACATGCGCCCATTTGGCCAAGCGCCAAATGGTGCCCGCGGTGAGTTCGGGCTTTTGAAGTGATCGATCGCTGATTCCTCAAGTTATTGGAGCGTACATAAAAAAAAGTGCCCTAGGAATTCACATTTGCGTAACTGCGTAGAGCCAATATGTTGCCTTGCATAAAAAGTAGCTTAATACTAGGAACAACATCACCTAACACGCTTTGGGAGCACCTGGTCTGCAAGCGTCTCAAAACCGTGGCTTGGACGCGTTTTACTAACTTTCTCTAATTAGGCAGACACTGCGAGAAATAATGTTAAAGAGGCTATTTTTCGCGGTGTGCACTGATGTAAGCAGGTCCACACGTTCGTCTTTACCGCGATGTAAAGACTTCATTTTGGTCGCTTCCTTTCTTGTAAGTTTACTGCTTCGTCGTAATAGACCATGTGTATTAAAGACTTTAAAAAGAAAGAAGGCTATTAAGGTGAGATACAGTGAGATCCTACGCAGCGATACGTAGTAAATTGCCCTGCTAAGCGTAGGTTGGACTTTTTAAGGTCTCTCGTCTACGAGATGCTCTAAAGTAATTCGCTTCACTCAATTAGAAGTGGCAGTGCTCCCGCACAGCTCCCGCTAGTTTACAGACTAAGATGCCGGTCAACCTTTAAGCAAATTTCCCTTTCTGATCAAAATCTTGCTTTTTTATAAGGTTATCATCGAAAACGATTTCGGAAACTGCTAAGACTTTCATTCAGACAAAACAAGAATGCACTGATCGATCTCTGCATCTTTATGCGTAATGGAAAAACCCTTATCTCCATATAAACCCCAGAAATTATGACCAAGGAAAAAGAGTGGACAAATTGCCTCTGACTCGGCGTATCGTTAGGCTAAACCTATCGTTGATGCGCCGAGTCGCGGAGACGCTACTCGATAGTGACCTGGAGGCAGCTCTAGATTTAGGGGAAGAAAAATAAGCATGCACAATTCAACCGGACTTCAACCGGTTTTCGGACACTGGGAGAAGCAAACTAGGATTGTCTGCTGAGTGGAAGAATGATTGTATTATCAGGATAAGTAAATGACAATTATACTAGATCTAAACAAGTCAGGGACATCCACAGGTTAGTATTTCAACAAAATGCCTATTTCAAAAAAATTATAGAGCATAACTTATATGTGCAATTATGCACATAACGCGGCTGTTACCAGCATACCAGCTGCGTTATCGCATGGGTTAGATCAGCTTTGCTGGCATTTGTAGCAGCCTGCACGGCCAAAAATAAGTGGCAAAGCCTTCGATCCGCGTGTTGACGTAGCAAAACAATAAGACATGGACCCCAAAGTTAACTATCGGTCCGGTTTAGGCGATAAGCTTGAGTCCTCTAGTTTAAACGGCGTAAATAAGTTAGCCCGAAAACAGACCCGATAATAAGTTTAGTATTCGGACAAAAAAGGATATTTAGTTTAGTATTCTTACATAATTTTAGTACATTTCCTGCCAGTCCCTGTCGGGAACGTCCAAAGGTGCCGAAAATGCAAGCTTCAGAGCAGCACAGATGTCATCAATACGAGCTGCGACCAACGCAAGAGATGTTCGCACGCTCGTATCTTCTGATTCATAGCAGTAGAAAAGTGAGTTTTGGGACACATGATCCAGTGGTAGTGGCGTTGTCATAGCATGCAGATGACGCAGTCGGTCTGGAACGTGCAGCATGGGTAGAAAAACAAAAACACAATATAGATAGGAGATCTACTTTTAAAAAGCCATTCCTCATCCAGCCTCGTAGTGGCGTGTTTAATTTAAAAAGGTATTGCCTCTACTACGCTGCGTCGATTGGTGCGGTCAGTTCATGCACCAGACGTGTCGGACCTGAATGTCGACCCAAACTTTTAAGCATTCGGATATTCAGCACTTCGTGTTCGCCGGGCGATTCTTCATCACGCTAAAGTTGTTTTGCAGCAATTCAAGTAACTGCAGTGTACAACGACTGCATTTGCAACTTTGCGAGGCACGTTTGAGGCATTGCTAACGGCCCCCACTTAAGGTAACTCGATTCAAACGTCGTCAATCCTCAAAATCCTAAATGCATGGGCTGGCCAGCAACAATCATAGAATAATGATTCCACCCCTGCATCTTGTTCAAAGACAGCGGCTAATGTGTAGGTTGCTAATGTCCTCGATCATTCAAAGGGCTCCAAACAGCTGGATCTTGCGTGCCTCCGGCAGCTAAGTACGTATTCATTCGCTTGCCTGGGGTTCCCAAGGTCGGACGTCGAGCGAAAGCGATTAGGACGAAATCCGATACGCTTTCCGTTTACACCACGTCTCCTCGACTAAACCCGTCACTGCTTATTTCTACGTTTGCCTCTAATGTCACAGTAGCAGCAAAGGGCAATAGCAAACGTACGCCGTCCCTTGAAAAAGAGCGTCTCCGTGACCAATAAAAAAACGACTTAATTTATACTACGTGTGAGAAAATCGATGATTCTCCCATGGAGGAATGACGGGTCCACCACAAGTGTGTCTCGTTCAATGCGACAAACCCACCCAAACACTGCGTTCATGATGCTTGTAGTCCCTATGCACTCGTTAAGACCCTAGATATCATCTGTTCCGTAAATTCTTTGACTGTAGCTCCTGTAGGGAGTAGCCAGACCAAGGTCGGGTACTTGGATCTGCTGCAAATCAATCCCGAGCAGCTTTTCTATGACGCTGTTCCGTTGTACCACCTCCATTCAGCAGTGATCACGATGTCGTCTATAAAAAAAAGACTATTTACTGACTCGCAGTCCCAAACTCGACGAAATGTTCGCTGCGCTAACTACGAGCAAATTGAAACCGTGCTAATACCAGTCTATCAATTTTACTGAAGGCGTCACCGACGTGGACGGCACGCACCTCCGACTGGTCGCGCTTCTTCAGGGCATTGTGGAGTGCCGTGCGGTAGTGCGAATAAAAAAAGCTCATTTCTCGTCGATCTTAAATCCTACGTTGATCCACTTGGTATTTTGCTGGTAAGTGCGCAAAGGTGGGATGACCAGGGCAGGTTGTTAAGAGGGCTGTTAAGCGATGAATGTAGTCCTCTCTGCAACTGCATGTTGTGAAGCAACAGCCATTAACTATTTGCAATACATGATCCTCTTTCAAGTCTCTTACCTGACTTTCGTAGGTAGGAGAGCAGATTTGGCATCGACATTCCGCAGTACACCTTTTTGTTCATATGTCGGAGATCTTAGTTAAAATGCACGGTAGAGTGTGAGAAGGCCTGCCTGCTCTTCACGCCGTCGCAAGCTGAAGTTGCTAGCCTCCGCTGAAAATAAACGATTTATTAGCCAGATGGCTTGCCACAGGTGTTTTTTTGGCAATTGAAGCGTGTGCTTTCTGAGTTTCTGTTTTTGTTACACACTTGCACTCTGTCAAAGGCCGAGGTTACTAATGCATTAAAGCTTTCACTAGTAACTGCCATCGTTGAGAAGGGGTTCTACGCAGAGTATCGCTCTATGTCAGAGGGCCCCTTGTCATAAAGAAACTCGTTGTCGATTATCTCACTAGCGAGATACTTCCTAATTTGACCTGCGTTCAACATGAATTTATAAAACGCCGCTTGACCTGCACCCAATTGACCGCAGGACATTGTGGTCTGGTTTGTGCCCGCGGGCACGATATGCACGCATCTGCTTCGACTCCTCTCGTGCTTTTGACAGTTGAACAGTATCGTCTCCTTAACGAGCGTTTGGTCCCCAACCAACAAAGCATAGTCAGCTGATGCAGTGCATATCTGTGAGATGAAAGAGAGAAATAGCACGCACGTTAAAGCACGTAACGCACGTAAAGTATTACGTTTAGTAGTAGAGGAAGATGCAGAGATCACAACTCTGTCGCCTGCATCAATAGACGTGTGCCATGTTCATAATACAAAATACAACGCAGTTCCGTTAGTCCTTTGGCCGTTTCTTAGGACTTTGAACCACGTGTATAGAAAGATAATTCCTTTCACGAATTTCTATTATTCCGCATTTCCTCTCTCGAATGGGTTAGAGTTACGACATAAGTACAATGCCAATTGACTCCATATTTCGAACTGTGTGGGTAACACAGCTACCCCGTTGTTTTGCGCAAGCCCATAGGAGAAACGCGTGAATGCATTTTCATTAAAAGATACGAGGGAGCTAGGTCTGGCGCATGCGTATATTATATAGGCCTTTAGAAACTAAGCTACGACCTAACAACTGACGTCTGATTTAAGGGGTTTTTAATAACAGTGTAATAACGTTCGAATGTATTGGGTGTTCCTAAAAGCTCTGTCGGTTGGTGCTCTCCACTCTATTCAGCGGTGGCGACGGCGACCGTGTGTTATAAGCGAGGGGCATCCGCTATTGCTGTGGTCTGTGTCTTGATGAATCGGTTTATACTGAACGTACCCCGGTACAACAGCGCTGAATTTTTACGAATCATTTTTAGTTTTGTTGCGCTCCGCAAAGCTGTGGTCTTATTGGTAGTTCTGCAGCGCTTGCAAAGTGAATTTGTAGCGTGTCGAACAGAGTGCTGTTCCTAGAACTCCCTGGATATCTTCGACATTTTCCGTCTTGGAAAATAAAATTTTCAACTTCCATAAGCGGACGTTCCACGCTCCAGAACGACTGATTGATTACCGTTAAACAGAGTAGAAGTATTTAAACGCAACAGTGCAATCCGTGATATAGCTGGTGGTTATGGTGAATGTTCAAGTGTGTGAGTAAGTTCACTCCGTAATTCACTTTGATCTCCACCGATAGTACCTTCCAGATAGGTGCCAAGGTAAGGGCCAGTTAGTCGATATTGCCCGTCAAGACACCGCGGCCACAGTGGTGCAGCGGTTGAGCGGCAAACTACTGTGCGGAAGGTCCCGTGTTTAAATACCGGAATCGATTTTGTTGGTCCCTAACGCCGTAACGGCCGCAAGATGCCGGTCGAACGCACTCCGCCGCTAAAACCACGCTGACCTACCAATCCAGCCGGCAGCAACATCAGCCGACCAGCGCGTAGATGAACGCATTGTTTGGGCTACCGGCCGGCCGGGCGACCGTACAGTTCGTGCTGGAGGAGAACAACGCGCAGCGTCGTCGAGTCCAATTAAAGACGCGCGGGTGAAAAACGTGCGAGTATCACAAGATAATCCGCCTGAAACAAGCGTACACGCGACGACTGAGGATAGAGAAGAACCTCAGATCGACCAGAGCAGCCTGACGACGCAGTATTCATCATTGCGGTTCGCGGTAGGAGGCCGCAGACGCCGAAGGTTTTCGTGGCAAGGCAGGAAGCAGTAATATTTTCTGCTAATGAAGACAAGCTGCGGTGTAATTTCAATGAACTCTGCGACTGTATTGGCAGCCGTGTCAGAGGGGAGCAGGATTAAAGAGTCCCGCTCTATAGAAACCGGGGAGCTAGTCCTTGTGGTAAAAGCCAAAGAGGATAGCAGCCTCCTTGTTTTTGCTGCGAGAGTTGGCTGGTATTAAAGTATCTGCCAGGATAAATAGAGCGCGCTCTTCTGTGAAGGGTAAAATATCTGGTGTACACCCTTTTATCTCAAAAGCAGCCACACTAACTGCATTCAAATTGTCGGGAGTGACCGAAATGACTCGGGTTAAGACCAAAAACCCGAAGAATAGCGTGATGTCGACAGAACATGTAATCATAACGTTTGCGGGCAATCATTTTCCGTCAGAGGTCCGCTTGGGTCTAAAGCAGCACGGAGTTGTGTTGTACCGAGATCCAATGCAGTGCTTCAAAAGCTACAGTATGGATCAGGTTGCCGCCCATTGTAAGGTTCCGAAGCCAAAATGTAGAAGGTGTGGTTTCCTTGAACATCTTAGAAGGGAGTGAAAAGCTCAGGCTAGGTGTTGCCTGTTGAGTCTCTTGTCCCGCTAGGTTGAGACGTATAGAGATGTTAAATGACGATATCGAGAAAAACCGAACGTTTAAGCCTCCGGAAACTTTAAAAATGCAGTTGGTCGTCTGTTGTAAATAACGGTATTAAGGTGAGTGACACCACCGTCATGAACCGAGAAGTCGACTCCGGAGCAACGTCTACGAAGAAGGTGGCATGGCTGCTGATTTAAAAGAGAGTCTGCTGGACAGAATCGTTCCTTACATAATAGAAGCAATTCAAACAGCAATCACCAATGTAATTGAAAAGCTGCTTCCCTCCTTGTTCCCCAGAGTATCCTTACAAGAGAAGGGTGACAAGCCGACTTAAGTTGTGGCAGCACTTTCCTTGGAGTCTCAATACGAGAATCCGTAGCAACTCGGAAGTGACTTACGCAATGGTAAAACGGCGGTCTTCGATACGGCCGCGCGATTGATCATCCTCGACAAGTTGGCACACGTGGAGTTCCACTGAACATGCTTGAACTTCTAAAAGGCATCTTGCAGGACGTACTGGTAATAATGGACTATGGGGCTGCTGAACACGCACCGATCATTCAGACCACCGGTGTTGCTCAGGGTGATAATCTGAGTCCCTTTTTGTTTTTAATATTGGTTACGGAATAACAAAATCAGCATTCACAGGTGGAGACGCACATGTATGCGTTGTCCCGAAGTCGCTTTCACTTGCAACAGTAGCTTGTTACTCTACGAAGCTATGTTGACCGAAACAAACTGGAGAGTAATGCAAGCAAGATGCGTTACTTTCCAGGTTGTTTACTGGCGTCATCGCCGTTATTCGTTGAGGAGTTGCAGATAATGCACAACCTACGGAAGACGACAGCCTTCAGAGAACACGTCTCCGATTGGGAAAGCAAGATGGCCGACATCGATCTGCTGTTCCATGAACCAAAGGCAAAGACGTCGGACTCGTGTTAAAGCTGCAGCTATGAGAACCGACATTTAGTCACCAGGTTTGCCGTTCATAACTTCCATCTAAAGTTTTGCGTGCGCGAGAAGTTTCATGAGATCTCGCCGGAGTGCATATATAACCTTTGGGGCCGCCCGTGTGATCTTTCTTCTTGTGCGTTTCCAAAGAGCAATTCGGTTGCCTCAGCTCTGGAATGTGATTCTGTGATGTATATGTGTAAACCGGTCTTCGGTTAATAAAACTACTACTATTCCTACTATCCTACAAAAGATACGCTTTGTTCATGTTCACCGTCCATGGTTAACCTGTTACAGCAAAATCTTCACTAAGAAACAGCTTGAGCCACTGCGTTGCTGTCGTGATAGTAGAAAAGCATAATTTTACTTGAATGTAAAAATTAGGCACTCAATAAGGTTGCAGAGATGGTGAACATATCGCGTAGATAAATTCATTGGCACCTAATTAATGGATGTGTGAAACATGCGTGCTACTTTTGTACCCCACAGGCTTATCGAACATAACATGATGAACCGGATAAACACGTACACTCTTCTCGTTGAACGGGACACAGAGGCTCCTTATTTGAGAAATTCAACAGCCTGCGATAAGAGGCGGATCCTCTATAACAGCGTAACTCGCACATAGGCAATGTCAAAGCAAGGCTTCCGATCGTTCTAAGGTGACTGCGGTATGCGTGTAGACAAAGCAGAGCAGACTCGCACAGTCGAATTTCTAAGCTCCGTGCACGATTTAGAGCTGTATTTGGTGAATGACTTAAGCACCTCAACATTCGAGGGACGAATAGAAAGCTATGTTAATGATATGTTGTTTTCAGAAAGTGTTCTAGACGATGAGTCATGGCCGACGCTGGTGTTTTGTGCATCGTGCGTTCGTTCGTTCGTTATTTCCTGATAGGCCTGTAAATCAAGCAGGCTTCTTTTATATTTCGGATTATTACTAAGGTGACTAGCCTTCTATTCCATAGATATCCGGATTCTTCATTACTTAACTGAAAAACGCAGCAACATCGGGCAAAATAGGGCAACTCACTTACCGGATCTGGTCGTTTAGGACCAAATACGCCCTCTTAAACAGGTCATTACCAATCGCCTCCACTATTTACAGCACACCAACGCCGCGGCAAGCTTTGACGCTCTTCGGTGTGGAAACGGAACAGTTAGGCGTCCTTCCGTGTTCCGCAATCTACAGGGGCACTACTAAGTTTCTGTGAATTGCCTCAATTATTTACACGCGTTTTAGGCAGCTGTCACACGCTCTACCGGCAGTAAAAAGGCTGTATTAAACTTGATCAAACACTTTTGGTAATAAGATTAGCATTAGCGTACTCGGCAACGATAGATATTATTCGAAAGCTCTATCAGACGGGCGCTCAAACTAAGAGATTAATTGTTGTTGTCTGCGGGAGGTTACCGCGAAAGTTTCACAACAATAAGAGCGTGATACCGCTGAGATATCGAACACTAACATGCTTTTTTCTGCAGTCCTTTGTGAGTAACGCTACACAGCTTCCCTTTCAAGCAAATTATTAAATCGAAATGAAGTATAATACTATGCCGCACATAATGGTAACCTACATGTTTTCAGACTTGGCAGATATCTTACACATGAATATAATTTAAACGACTTTCATTATAAAGGTGTGCTGTAGTTCGGCCTTTTCTAGCCAACTCTACGAAGGATAATAAACATAAGCAAAATAATACTGAGTAATTTGAGGCTTATAATACCTAAAAAAATATTATACAAAAGAAAAAGATTATTGTTAAGAAAATGTTTATTAATTATTATAAAGCAATTAGAAGATATATTGTGGATGTAAGATATAGACAACATTGTGGCTGTAAGTATGCATGTCCGGTCGCATGAAACGATCATAGCTTTTATTTATATATATGTAATCGCACTTAGTTTAGAAACTCCATTGACATTTATTCGTAGCCAGTAAGAAAGGGATGTACAATGACAATATACGGTATTACCATCATCAGATGAACTTCAAAGACAGTTCCTCAGACGCCTCAGAAATGAGCAGATGCGAAAGTCGCAGCTCTTACGGGGTTCACGTTTATCGAAAACTACGTTACGCAAGAAATTGCTGCTAGTGTCTTTCTACGGCAGCACTAAGTAATTAGGCCAGCCTGACGCAACTAAGCCCAATGACAAACGACTTCCACGAAATTCTGATTCGACGGATAGCAGAGAAACATGCATATATCGCGAGATCACGTATCTAGTTGTTAGTCTGCTCAAACGTGAGCTTACGTGAGGTCATCCGTGAGGCTCACTAAATGCTGCTAATTTCGGCAATCAGTAGAGGAATTCCATTTACCGATTTGATAACACACACCCTCCCACTATACAGGCTAGCCTGCACTCAGCTAGCACTTCTCTCAGGAGAACCTGTTAACATTTCAGTCACTCCGCGAACACAATCGATGCCGTCGTTGTCCTTTAACGTAGGGTCAGCTCCGTTCTTCATTAGGATTGACACAACCTCCGAGTGGCCGCAACTACATGCTGAAATATAACAATACAAACACAAAAACATACAGATATAAGTATGCATATATATATATATATATATATATATATATATATATATATATATATATATATACATATATATATATATATATATATATATAAGAATACTAACAATGTAGAACCTTTTAAGGCTACTTCTATTTTTCTTCGTTGAGGGATTACTCTGCGTTACTTTATTGTGGTTTTCATATGCGTACAAGGTCTTCCATACCTGCATGCACTTATTTTAAGGTTCGGTAGAACTCGGCAAGGAAATTCATTTTTCCAATGAAAGAAGGGGGCGAAAACGTCTTGTTTAAGAGAGTACTACATAAAAGTAGTTATTTTGCCTCTTTTTCTTCCACATCGTCAAAATCTACGTTTGCGGGAGAACCAGTCAACGCATAGAAGAACAGATCATACAGGCGTGCTCGGTCGAGAATTCTGCAAAATACGAATAAACCTGATGCAAGCCAGCGAAAGGCAAATAGCCAGATATGGGAAAGTCATAAAAAATCGATATGTTGTTATGTCTTACGTTGAAGCTTTCATGTGCAAAACCGTGAAAGTTTGCCATTACGACCAAAAATGTACGCTCAAAAGACTTAGTGTTCATCATTTCCATACCAAAGTTGTGGTGCTGCGTTACGCAGTTGCCGAGTAACCAAGCTTTTTCGACAGCGCCATAGTTGTTATGTTTTACGCTGTAGCTTTCACGTTCTAGTTCTAGCGCGGGTCTGGTTACTTTCAGAACCGTAACATTTTGCCAAGACGTTTCCGACCGCTCCTTCCATTGGGAAAAATATTTTTTGCCAAGAACGTCCAAACCACAAAATATACATCTAACTTTCTGACACTTTCCATGCAAGTATGCAGGCCTTTGCTTTCGATATGGTTGTCGAAAAAGCTTAGTTACTCGGCAACTACGTAACGCAGCACCATCACTTTCATACGGAAATGATGGACATTGAATTTGCTATTGAGAGTGGTATTTTGGCCGCAAAATTTTACGGTTCTGCATGTAAAAGCTTCAACGTCGAACATAACAACATATAGACTTTTCATGGCTTTCCTTAATACGGATATTCGCCGTTAAGTAGCTTGCGTCTGGTGCCAAATTTCCGCCGAACACGCTGGTATGATCGGTTCCTTCGTGCGTTAACTGGCCTTCTCGCAAACGTAGATTTTGCACAAGTATGCAGGAGACAAAAAGGCAGACTAACTACTTTTATAAATTTCATCCTCTCTACTAAACAAGACGCTTCCGGCCCCTCCCTCCATTAGGGAAAATTATTTTCTTGCCGAGTTCTACCAAACTTTAAAATATTTGCATACGGTTATGGAAGACCCTGTATATATATACACACTCCGAGAGTCATCCTAGCTAGATTGACATACCTGAATTCCTAATTAAAGATAGACGAACATCTACCTTTTTCAAACATGTTCATAGATTATCGACATCTCGACAAAATTTGCCATTAGAAACAGCCCTCTATTTTCACGTAAGATAAGATGGCGGGAATCTTTTTTGCGGCAGAAGCTATTTTTCGATACACAACGCGGCAACACCGCTGCAATACAAGGTACCCCATTGAGCAAATCTCAACAGGGCTTTCCCCTGCTCCCGACCGAAGCATGGGAATTTACGGAAGACGGAGCACAGGTTCAGCTGGGGACAATTGTATTCTCCATTTAACCTACATGAAGTCTATCGCACACAAGCAACACATGTACGCAGATACAGCGTGCAAGTGCCAAGTCGTCATCGGCTACCACCTTACTGGCCAAACCTACCGCAGAGAAATACATGCTACGCAAAAGTACTTGGCGGCGGTGTTCAGAGGAGAGCGGAAAAGATTACGGGAAAGGTGCCGTGGCCGCAAGCGTGTGTCCCTGCTCGCATTGACTGATTTTATTTCGTTGTCCTACACTACTGTATTTGCTACTACAATAATGACTAATGTCAATTGATTGGTCGGGCAATCACCGCTTGCCAGCTGACCACCAGAGCTGCTACTGTTACACTAACATTGTAACAAGAAAACGCACCTATGCGGTGCAAGGATCAAAGTTATATCCGTTCAAATAAGGCTTAGACCTTACATGCCAGCATGGGTGTTCGTCAACGAGCCTACACCACGTCGCGCAAGCCCGACCGATACAGAATATAAGGAAGGTTTCATATCCAAGCACACACAAGGTCCACGCCACCGTACCTTCGGACGATCTAATGTAACGCGTGACGCGACACCGAAACAGAATGATGGTTAAACGCTGAATGTGGCCGACAGCCACTAGAATCTGTCACGCCACGGCGTCTCAGCAGCGACGTCTTTGTCTGTCGCCTACGAGATCTACGAAATGGGCGCTCGCCGGCTGTCAACCAACCTCATGCGTATGAGGATAGGGCAATAGCCACGTGCGTGTCGGTGTGGGTCTATATGCCGTAATCGGCCACACCTAGGCCGAGCCCTGTCAAAGGCCACCATCATTAGTAGCCCACCTGACGTCATCTGGTCGTGTGCGGGTCGATGAAGGGGGAAGGCGGGGGGGGGGGAGGACGATGGCAACAACGGCGAAAGGCTCGCAGGGGGTTGTGCCCACTTCCGCACCCCACTTTTCTACGGCGGGGGCACAGCACCATGCGGACACCGTCTCCTCTCCACGATTAGGGCTGTGGAGGGCAATTCGCAATACCCCCGAAGCCGCAGCCGCTGCCACCATCAAACGTCATCGTTGCTCGTAAGTCCCCCGCTGTTCAGCTGTCATCCGCAAATTGCAATTGGCTTGGGATTGGCTGCCAGGTGGAGCAGAAACGCAGGCAAACTAAGTCAAATATGGGCAAATCGTATAAGATAAGGGCAACTCACGCCGTTCGCCGGCAAGCCACCACAGGCACTCGGTAATCAGTATTAACAGCGGTAACAGAAGTAGGATCAGCAGTAACAGTGCCAACGACAAAAACAACAATGGTAACGACAATGGCACAGCAAGAACAACAACCGCATTACAAATATCAACAGTGATTATTTATGCAGCAGCAGCAGCGGCAGCAACAATAATATTCGCGGTAGCAGCAGCAGCAGCAACAACAACTTTCATATGTGCACTCACTACCTATTGAATACGAATGGAAAGCATTACTTCATACTGTACGATAATCGTGCGATTACAGACGAAAGTACTCCAGACTAGATCAAGTATGGACGACAGAACGCTCAAGCGCGACTGGTCTGAGTCCAAAATAGTTATCCAACCAATCTACACTTCGGATAATGATAGTACGTTGCGTACGGTGTGGGGTCCAGTGATAACATCTATCGAACACTGCTCATAATCCGTGATACACATATTTCTGCGCCGCTGCATTTGCATGTGGTAGTTGGCCCTCAATATTTGTCAGTTGCTGTATAACTCTAGCACACCCGTATCCTTTAACAGATGCTGCTTTTACCATATGCTTAATATTAATATCACTGTGGCGGTCATTGACCGTCTTGGTCTAACCGTTCTCGTTGTCAACAAACGCCAACAGCAGCACGTTGTTTGATTTGAATAGTCATGTTAAGCCCAATACTAGCAAATTCAGCCCCCCCTTCCTTTGGTATCCTGTAAACCGAACCGTTGTTGGTTCATAACAACAATAAATCATAATAATGAATAATTATGTAGGCATAACATTACACCTAAAACATGTAAGGCAATAGTATTTCTGTCAGTTGTGTTTAGTTGTCGCTCTAGAGAGAGTCCCTGTGCTACTGAGGCTCAAGAAATAACCGCAACAAGGTCAATGTGTTCAAGCAGATACGAACCACGTAGCTCTACCAACAACGTACCATGTCATTTCGGAACTAACGTAACTTGCATCGCTTGGCTGTATATATATATATATATATATATATATATATATATATATATATATATACATATATATATATATATATATATATATATATATATATATATATAAACTTAGCTAATTTAAATATGGTGACAATAACTTGGCTATACATATATATATATAACAGAAGCGCCGAAATTCGTACAATCGATGTTGTCAAAATGCCTGCGGTACCAACTCTGAGAACTACGTGTATCCGCGGAGCTTAGAACAACGACAAGCAAAGCGACGCAGCGACCGCTACATATTGTACGGCAAATATGGGGGACCTCGAATGAGAGAGAGAGAGCAACCGGGATATAAACGAAGAAAGCTTGACATGGTTAAATCAGCACACAATAAGGCTTTTATACACAAGCGTAAAACCGCATTGGTCCTGCTTAATTTGCAGCATTAGCCCGAAGCTCTGCATATATATCTTGTAAAGCCTTCCCGCCCTCCTGAGAATAAGCTGCAGAAGACAAGCCAGTATCGTCCCTACCTTACAGTGCAGCAAATAAAGACGCATCGCTAGGCTGCAGAATTCAGTTGCAATACCAACCTCTACGAAGTGCAAGAAAGTCGCGTGTTCAAATTTCAGAGACCGTATTTGGCTCACAAATAATTAGGGCCAATTAAAAGAGATTTGAAACCAGGGGACGGACTCGGTTATGTGTTGTCGGTTATGTTGGGCTGCTGGGATAACTTTCCCAGTTTGAGCTACTGTTGAATTTATCCCACATGGAACGAAACAGAATGCCTCCTTTTATTGCCATTTGGTACTGGATGGTTGTTAAAACCATGAAGCCCATTTGCTGCACCTTCAAACAGGATCACGCCTTTTCCCACAGAGAAGAGCTACCTTAACGGAGGCTCCAAGACAACGTGCTAAAATACATTTATTCGAGACAACGTCCCCCGATACTCGTCCGACGTTAACCTCATCAACAGTTATACCTAGATGAAAATATCCTCGGAGTACATTATCGAATCAATCGCTGGTGATAAAATCAGATTATGCCAATAGCAACTTTCTTTTATACGCGCGGTTCGAGTTGTTTTTTGCGGGTACGGCCACTGTTGCCCTTTCTGTTTTTCTGACTACGTACAGCATCATGCACTACGTGTATATGTAATATTGAGATATATATGTCAATCATAATTTAGCCGTCCATCGTGGATTATGCTCGGTCACTTAATAATATTTCGCAACGAATATACAGACAACCCATTTGATGTGTACTAACAATTATAGCTTATTAAGCATTCTAGAACAAATGAAATGTCTTATAAAATATCTACAGTTGTTCAACATTACCTAGCAAACCGAATTGCGAAACTTGCACAGAAGGGACATAAGAAGTCTGACGAAATGACTACTGTATTTGAAACATCCCGAAACATAAGCATTTCCCCGACACAATAGTTAACATTCATGGAGACACTTCTTAGAGCAAGTTTACTAAAACCGATCTGTTTTTCCGCTGACATCTAATGTTTAGCGCCTAAAGACTACTGGAATGCAAAGAACGCTGCTACATGTGTCAATAAGTAGCTATAAATATATATTCGTAAACCATACCGCCTAGCCATTAATCAAATGTCACAATTTCTTTGTCCGGAAAAAAGTGTTGCCATTGTTGGACGAAGTAGTGTTGGGTGATGATATTCTGGAACGAGTTTTAGATCTCAGGGCTCTTTCCCATCTAATTAGATCCGTCGCTCTTTTTTTAAAAATAAAATGACCAAGCTTTTAATAAATAAGCAAAGCTTCATAACGTCGAAACTATCATTTCGTCCCTTGCACATTATATTGGACATGGAATTGATGAATTCTTTATTCTAGTTACGAAATTAATTAATTTCTCACGCTAGCTATAGAAGACCCGAGTTTTTTTTCAGTCTCAACCTGTTCAGAGATTGCGCCACAGTGTGTTTCGTGAGATTCAAACGAAGTATTCAACTCTTAGTAAAAAAGTTGTAGCGTTTCCATAGAACAATTTGACAAATTATATTAGAAATTCCACAGCGCTGGACATGTTCCAATGACGCAGACGGGAGAGTAACATCTGATTAGCCGAATTGTGTACCTAATGTCAGGCTGTGTACCGGTTGTTGCGATAATTTAATTAAGGTTGAAGACCGTGTACAATATAAATCGAAAGCTTTAAGTCGGAATAGGAAAAGTTGGACAAGTCCGATAAGAGGTTGGAGACCTGAATATGTTCAGTGCCTCTAACCTCTGGTCTGGCCTTGCATGTGAATTTCTGGCAATTGTATATATCAGATACATAGTTCATGGCTATCATCACCAAGAACCTGGTCTGTTCGAATACGAACTTCCATAAGGATAACACAGAGTAAAACTGTCGACTGTGCTCTCAAGCGTGTACGAAATATTACCTGCCTGCCTGGCCCTTGCAGAGAGATCACTGCACTGCCTTTCTTGAATGACATGCCGAGAGCAACTGACAACAGAATAAGAATTAATCTTATATGCATGCTCAATATGAGTGAAATAAATGTGATGAATATTTTTCCAATCCACAATTGATATCCACTATCATGCTACTGCGATGTTGTTTCGTCAAAATCGTCATAGATATTATATAGAGCTTATATGTTATTAACTATATTTTTCCTTTTCCTGATCAATGTTAACGTCATATACCACGTTGTACAACCTTATTTGTCAACCGTGTTTTCAAAGGCTCGTATGTCTAACGGGAGAGATGGGTTTAGTATTGTAATAATAAAAAACATATATATATATATATATATATACATATACAGTATCAGTGAAGCACTTGAATTTCGTGAGCAAATTATACGGAATTAGATAAACGAAATAAAGCGGCAACTTGTCATAGAGATTCGAGCTTAGTGATTTTATTTTTATTATGTTGCAACCGGACATACCTAACATAATCTTCTAGAAGACGCCCTTCTAATACACAATACATGTGGTGAAATAAATAGTGAGCACAACCTATCTATATATCAATAAAGTTCCAAAATACATTGAAATAATTTGATTGTATTGACTTTATTATCGGCACGCAAAGTCCGTATGTCAATTTAGTTTCAGAGATCCATACACGTGCTTTCTATATATATGTATATATATATATATATATATATATATATATATATATATATATATATATATATATACGCACATACATAAGGCAACAGGGTGGTTTTAAAATACATTTAAATTATTGCACTCTTTTTGCTTTTTTTCGGCATGCGAAGACCGCGTGTCAATTTAATCTCAGCTGTACATACACGTGTTTTCACATATTTACTTTTTGGCATAGACAAAATAATCAAATCAAACACAAGTGGTGATTTTCCCATCACATCATGTGTACACGAACAAGCAGACTGAGAAAAAAATATTCTTATTGTTGAAAGTCGCCTGGCTATACGCCATATTTCACAACTGTGCGTTCTTGTACGCTCCCCAAGAACGTCGCACATACTTCATTCGGCGGTTGCACAACTGTGCTGCGACCGTACACTGCGAGTTGAATCAAACAAACATGTCATCCGTCGTCTTGGAAGCGCTCCACTCGTCCGCGGCGACCCACGAAGCTCTTGAGGTCTCTGGGTTTGCCCGGGCGCCGTAGAACTGTCTGTCGCCTTCGATTCCTTTCGGCGACGAAACGCATTGCCCGACGCACACCCTCGGGTGGTGGGTGACTCAATGGTTAGAAGTCTAGCTCTTCGCCGACATGAATTCGACCTCACCGTCGAGAAGGGCCTGGTGAATCGCATTGACGAGCTGAATTTGCACGACCTTGTTTTGCTTACGAATGTAGCGATTGATTCGATCGAGAAATTCGTCCAGAAGACCATCTTGGTTCCTGCTGCTGCTGCTAACGGCGCTGCCCCAGCAGTCGCTTGCTCCACTAGCGATACTGGAAGTCTCGGCCTCACTACTGGTGGACTCAGACCTCTTCGAATCGCAGTCTTCGTCACTCGCAAACAAGGCACTGATTTTTCTCTTCTTCCTGCTTCTTCCGCTCAGATCATGGGGTTCATCGTCTGAAGAGATGTCCTTATGTGGCCCAACGTGATCCGTGACAATACCTTCAGGTCGTCTCATTTCACTGTCTTCAGGTCGTCCCATCTCACTGTCTTCAGGTCGCCTGTCATTGTACTTTGCGCTCAGACCGAGAGCGACCTTTCGAAGCGCGGCGGTGTGCAGTTCGGCTGCGTCAGCAAAGCGAATCGTCACCACCGGAGAACCTTCAGCACCTTCCGAAGGCTCTTCTTCCGTAGGCTCCGAGCTCGTCGGACGACCCGACGACTCGGCCGACGACGCTGTGTCACCAGTAGGAGTGCTATCCTGCGTTTGGCCTAACGCCAAATAGTTCCGGCTAAGCATCTCGTGAAGCGTGTTGAAGAACTGCCAGCCCGGCTGGAAGCTCTCACCCTTCCGCTGCCGCTTGAGAACGATATTCAGCATGCGCTTGTAGCGATCGCGAGCGTGCGTCCACTTCTTGAAGACGACGCTTCCCGACATGCCGAATTTGCTACCGATCTCCGACCAGCGTTCGGAGCGCAAACGGTGTTCTTTGTAGAGCGGCTGCGACTTGTCGTACAGGTACGGCGTCTCCTTGATGAGCTCGAGGAGCGCGGTCGTTGAGTACTCCATCGGCGGGCGTTCTCCGACCTCGCTGTGGCCGCGGTTCGCACCTGCCAGTAGCAGTAGTGGAATTGACGTGTCGGCAGATTCGAGCAGGTCAGCCGGATTGACGACTTTATCGAACAAGTCGAATCCGTCGCTTCCGACCGCCGCCGCCTCGGCCTGCGCCACCTTGTCGCTGGTGCTGCTGCAAATGACGCCATTGCCGGTCTCCCGAGGAATGTCGGCCTGCATCATTGGCTGACCGTCGCCGCCTGTAGCGCCCAGCAACATGCTTGCCAGCAGCGATGTGTGGTGATCCTAATTCGTGTAGTCGTCGTCGTCCTAGTAGCAGCCCGTCGCCGTTGTGTGGACTGGCGGCCATTGTTGGGGCGGCCTTGTTGTGCTGAGCGCCCAGATCGATGGCCATCCGCAACGTGTCGAGCAGCTTCTGTGTGGATTCACTCTCCATCGATCCAATCTCATCTGTCATGAAGAGACTCGAGTACTCCAGCAGCGCAAGTACACCACCACCAGCAGCAGCAGCAGCAGCAGGAGCACTAGAGACAGAGTTCACGATGCTGCGCTGTCCACTACCCTACGGATCGATAGGACGACCCCACCAACACAAACACAGACAACAGACAGAGAGACAGAGAGACACAGATACATCCAGATGCGCGCGGACACAAGAATCAACGAAAATGCGAGCGCTCACAACGATCAGCGAACATGCGAGCGCACACAACGATCAGCGAACATGCGAGCGCACACAACGATCAGCGAACGATCTCACTAGGCAAAGTTCTACTCTTCACGAAGAAGTGGATTGATTGCACCAGCACTGTTACTCGATCGATAGTGATGGTGACGGTGCCGATGGTTATATGGTCGTAGAGGTGCTGTTGCTGTTGCTGCAAGAACGTGTGTGCTGTGATCTCGTCGAGACGCGCACGGCCGTTAAATTCTGTTCTCTGCGGTTCTCTGCGCGCCGACGGACGGCTGCTGGGTCAAGAATCAGCGCAGCAGCACCAGCACCAGCAGCGGCGGCGGGCGGACAAGCGATTAACCGGCAATTGACAAATCGCCGCCGCCACCGCTCGCTGACGCCACACCACCAATACAACCACCACAAGCAAACGAAGGGGAAAGGAGAATCCCTGCCACTAGGTGCAACCACCTCAATCAATGACTATCTATCCCCTGTCGTCACGGTAATGGTTGGTGGTGGTGATGGTGGTGGTGGTATCGGCAGCGGTATCGGCAGCAACAACAACCTCACAGCAGCGGCTGCGCCGGCATCGCCATCAGCTACAGCAGCAGCAGCGGCCGCAGAAGCAGCGCCCCTGGCGGTGCGCCCAAGTCATCCAACTGACCGTTCGGCACGCCGCAGGCCGCGTCGACAACAGTTCCTGCTGCCAGTGAACGCGCGAGTAGCTACTGCAGCAGCAGCAGCCGAGGAGAGGCGAGGGAGGGAAAGACGAACAAAGGATGCACGATCAATCAGGAAATACGACGATGGTGACTGACGACAGTAGTGACCGATCTCAAGAATGGCAGCGAATCCTAGCAGCAGCCGCAGCTGCAACGACAGCAACGACA
Organism: Dermanyssus gallinae; assembly: GCA_003439945.1. Lineage (NCBI taxonomy): Eukaryota > Metazoa > Arthropoda > Arachnida > Mesostigmata > Dermanyssidae > Dermanyssus > Dermanyssus gallinae. The sequence continues at coordinate 73,339 of QVRM01001062.1, forward strand.
ATACAAGCAGCAACAGCAGCAGCAGCAGCAGCAAGAACGGCATAGCCGTGAATGCTGAAACGCAGGCTCGCAGACAGACTATCATGGAAAAACCCCCTAGCCGTCCGTCACACGCCATTGCCCCCGTGTCGGAGTCTCCGGACCCCAAAAGTTGACTAAAATGACAGGTCGCGGCAACAACAAGCGTCGCGTCAACGCGAAATGTCGAACAGATGATACCTGCGAACAAGCGTTCGATAACTAACGACGACAACAAATCGTTGAGGGACGATGAGACAAAAACATAGGAAAACTTCCAATATATATTATATATAATATATATATATATATATATATATATATATATTCGTCACCAACCTCTAATATAACTGCTGTATTGGTGTAATGTGAAGGTAAATTCAATACAAAAACAACAACAGCAATCATTTCATTCATTGCTACAGAACACGCCACGCCTTCCCTATATGCTATTGGACATTTTAACATTTGACAATTCATACGTGAAATAAAGTGTGGCATACTTCACTTAATTACTGTACGTACATTTGGATAGCCACCACCAGCTTTTCATCAAAGAAGCCGAGCGAACAACAGATTGAACACTCTTTGGTAGCCTGGTGGGCTAACCGTGGCTAACCCATGACGTTCTTCCTGGTGGCACAGCATAAAGACGTGCAGAGCACACAACATACACATACGCGGCCCCTTTCCCACTGTCTACGTGTCCATCTCTACCTTGTCCCAGCAGCAGCGTGCATCTGTTACCTACGACTGCACGTCGCAGACACATAGCTTATGGCCATATGGCCGAACACATATATACGTATGCCACTGTACGCCATTGCTATATACGGAAGTCGTCTATCCTCTGAAATGTTCTTTTTTTGCACATACGGCAGTTGTACAAATGTTTGAGGTGCGCACAATTCAGGTGACCACTGTGTGGGCTTCAAAACTTCAACAAGAAATGTCTATGTGCCAATCGGTAGCTCCCGATCTTGTGGCAAGCATCCTTAGTTACACGGACATAGGAAGTATGCATGTGTGATAGTGATTCACACCACGTCACAGAGCAGTACGATATTGTTGACGCTTCTTTAACACTTTTTCTAAGATAATCAAGAAGCTAATCACGATCTCTCCACAATGGAGCCGCAGGTCTTCATGAAGATATATCGTTTACATGTTCTGTACAGGAGGATACAGTCTTACATGAACTAGTTCTCTTAATGCAAATACGATTTATGTTTAGAGGAAACTTAGGCAACATCGTGAACAGAAGTGGGTTCTTGGCATAATCAAGCCCTATTTGTCCCTGGTCTTTGGCTGGTCAAACGCAGGCACACCAAAACTGCAATACGGCCAACCGGCTTGCAAAGAGTCCATAGCCCTCAATACTTCGAGACAACTGACGGGAGCGTGAGCAAGCTCGTCTACTCGCAATAGACTTTCTAAAACCGACTGAAATTTTCCCAAAAGACATTCTAAAACCGACTGAATATCCAATCAAGTGACTCCGCGGTACGACAACGAACCGTGGCAAAGTGACGATTCAGTTCATCTGAAATACGCCATTATCATCAGTTAACAAATCAGCCATAGTTTGTAGACAAAATCGCAGGAAGCTTTGTCTCGTCGCATGACACGTCTTATTTATGAACTTCCAGAGCCGCCTCGAATCCTTTTTTCATAAAGTCAAAACGAGTGCTATAAAACGCATTTTTGCCGCGCGGACAGCAGTTGTATCTCATTTTCTGGAAGACAAGTACTTTGATGTTTCAGTCTACGATATCCAGAGAACAGCTTCAGACAAGTAATAAGAGCACAGCTTATTAGAATTGTGTCGTAACTCGCGAAAACTTGCAGAAAAACAATCCCGTATGCCTGATATATTTTTGGGTTCAGACGTAGGAAACGCTTTGTCGCATATGTATTTGAGCGTGGCCCGGAGCGCCTCGAAAGCAAAGTTCATATTAGGGGTATCGAAGACATTTAGCCACCAGGTCTTATTGACCCAGTCCACGAACATAGCGATGTCAACCCAGTTCAAGAACATAACAATGCTAACCCAGTTCAAGAGTATAGCGATGCCAACACGGTCCAACAACTTAGTGATGCTACCATGCTTTCTACCGCTAGCAACACTTGCAACGAATGGTAACTGTGGAAGCCGTCAGCCTCCAATTAGAAATACAACTACCGGAAAATTGTCGGAAAGCATCGCTGTTTCGAGACAGTTGAATACTGTTAAAACTTGATTAACTTGTTATAGCAATATGATCGATACATGTGCCCGATCAGGGACGAGTAATAGAATTATTTACATGCGCAAATCCTTTTGCATAAATTCATGAATTCTAGGATACGGATGTTTAGAAAAGATACTATATATATATATATATATATATATATATATATATATATATATATATATATATATATATATATATATATATATATATATATATATATATATACATATATATGCACACAGGGTACTGCAGTAAAGATCGACAATCAGAACTGTAGAGCTCGTTAAAGCAAATATTTTAGAGAGTTAAATTACTGCAATGTGTGACAATGGTGTCGTTGACCGACATAGAAGTGAAGAAGAAGACCGACATGTGCCATTGCGAGACAACCAGCCTTCTAAGACACATCGTCGTGTTCGTGCGAAAATTCTGCTTCCTCTGAAGAACTTATAACGCCGGCCAGAAGATGCGACATGGTCATTTAGAAGAGAAGTTGCAAAAATGAAGTTCTTTATTAGCCTTCACGCCAAATACCTCAAAATCATAACCCTACAACGCTACATTCACAACGCTCAAAACTAACACATTCAGGCAAAAGCACACTTGATGACGACATTGGTACAAACCTATGTACGGCAATGCAAGCCGTGGATTGCGGAGTAATGAAGCTTTCTCGGTGTGCATGTCGAGATTGGCGAGCATGCATAAATGACCTACTCAAATAAATCACTCGTCACAGCTCTAAAGAACCACACCACTATTGACTTTCTTACAGTAACTGCTCCAATGTGCCTCCGCAAACCACTACTATTCTGCTTCCGATAGCTTGGCTATGGTTTCGCGATCGAGTTTCGCGTAACGCGGCGATGTATGTTCACAAACGGGTTTGTAATTGATAAGCGTCTATTTGAAAAACGCATCGGGGGTATAGCCGATGCGTTTTTCAAATAGACACTTTGGCTATTTATTCACGCCAGAGACTCGACTGTTCCGACGGTCCTCTTTGCTGACTGGTCGATTCGGGCATCGTGGTAGCGTAGGCGGTCTTCAATGTTTATGCTTGCTGCGGGCCGCGTGTGGAGGTCTGATAATGGTGATGATGAGAACGATGTTGACCTTAGAGAGAGCGCGATAGAGAGGCGGTGGCGCTAGATACAGCGATGTCGTAGCGACATGTGGCAGCGTTCACCGCACCCCACCGGCGCGCGATTACATTGGCCACCGTGATCGCCTGATTTAAACAAGTCTCGATTTTCTTCTTTTTGGGGTCACCTAAACGCGCTCGTCTACGAGCTACTGCGGGCAAGTGCCCGCGAAGAGCTGGTCAGCAGGATAACTTTCGCTACTGATGCCGTTCGAGCAACGCCTGGAATATGTTACGACAGACCAACGAAATATCTCTGCGGGCGCTACCGAACGTGTATGGTGGTGGTTCACGGAAGCGCATTTGAGAAGTTGTACTGTAAGATAATATATAGTAATGGATTTCCCTAGAGATTGGACAAGTGATTTATCTCAGAGTAGGAAATGTATGCATGCACCCGATCTTGACATGTCCGCCGAAAAATCTTAATTACTCCGCAATCACAGCTCGCATTGCCATAGGTTTGGCGCCAAAATCATTTCATGTGCCCCTGAATATGTTAGTTTTGAGCGCTGTGAATAGTCCTATGATTTTGAGTTATTTGGTGTGAAGGCTGATAAAAAAGTTCATTTTTGGCGAATTCTCTTCCACACGACAATGTCGCACCTTCTGGCCGGCGTTATTTGTTCTCAGAGGAAGCTGAATGTTCTCACGAACACGGAACGATGTGCTTAGCTTCTGTAAAGACTGCTCCTGACTGACTGTCTCGCAATGGCACAGTTTACGATCCTGTATCGGACAACAACACCAGTGTCACAAATTGTAGTAATTTCACTCCCAGTCCGAAACAAGACTTCCTAGAAACCATGTTCCATTGGAAAACATATTTGTTGCTTTCACGAGCTCTGCAATTCTTACACTATCGATCTTCAAACTGTCCTGCAACACCCTGTATATATTATGACATGTATTTCACTCATATTAAGTATGCATATAAGATAATACTTATCTGTCTGTTAGCTGCTCACGGCATGTCATTCAAAAAAGGCAGTGCAGTGATATCTTCGTAAGAGCCAGGGAGGCAGACTCATGGTACTTCGTGCATGCTTGAGAACACAGTCGACAGATGCACTCTGTTTACTCATCGTGAAAGTTCATATAAGAAAAGACTAGGTGAGGATAGCCATGCACTATTTATTTCATATAGACGTGGCGATTGCCACATGCAAGACCAGACCAGAAGTGAGAGTCACTTAACAGGCCTCCAACCTCTCATCGGACTTGTTTAACTCTAGTTTCCCATTCCGAGATAGAGCCTTCGAATGGTACTTAACGCATTCGTCTTCAACCTGAATCAAATTATCTCAACAACCGGTGCATAGCCTGACATAAGATACAAAAAGCAACTGCCTACCTGCATTGATAAGCAAAGTACTCGCTTCATGTACATTGTGAAACACCTTTCCAACAAACTAAAGTATGCCTGAATGAGGTGTTCCTATATTCTATCAAGACCATACATCAGCCCTATAACAATTTTAAGGTAAAACAAGAGACAAGAAAACACGTCCGTCAGAGAAGTGATGGACTTGATGGCATCCAGATCATGATGAGCAAGCCACTATCAATATGAGCACCCCACCTGGTCACCTGTACCACCAGTATGACTGAGAGAGATTTTCCCATATAACGCAGTCCCTGAGATTGGTCGGTTACTAAGACCCAATAAGGTCGATATTGTACAGAAGCACAACAGTTAAATATGTAAAGCACCGTAAGTAGGCAAAACAAAATTCTAACATATGCTGTAGCTTGGCCCGTCGATTTTGTATTTTATTCATTATTTTATTGTACTCTTCTCGCAGGCTCAGAGCGCGAATGCTATTCGGGAATCGTTTGTGGATGCTCCTTAAAGACCACCAGAAGCTATCTCTCCTAGCGATGAGATTTTCCAGCTCCAAGTGTATGCATTGCGTTTTTGTGATCTCGGTGTGTTTATCAAGGATGCGCGGATCAGCTCTGATAGATGATCATGGAACTCTATTGTATTTGGTTTCGGTGTCTTGATCTAAGAATAGCGGGGCCCAATTTCATTTCGAATTATTTGCTCTCATAAGCTGGTCTCGGTACGGTAGTTGTCGTCGTTGTGGAACAACGACTTGCGACAATCAATATTCGACTTTCTTGAGTGGCTTTGGTAGCAGCCCGTGTCAATAGTTTTTATTAACGATGGGCTTCACTGAGCGTCGCCGAGAACGAGGTGTTCTTTTTCGGTACGGCAACCTGTACCACGCGAGGGATGCTGGTCGCCGTATGGCAATGGTTGCACCACCGGGAAGATAGAGACAAACTTCTGTGCCCTCCGTTGACTCGACGATCATCGATCTTGTGACATTTGCATAGGAAACCTCGGGTGGCGTGGAGACATTCAGCTGGGAGTGAGAATCCGCGGTAATGTTGGGAGAAGCTGCTGGCAAAGTTTCAACCACCCATACAGTTTAGGCAGCTGGAAACGCCCTAGTTACCTGCTAACGGAGCCTGCATTCCATTAATGCTTTACGTTTCTCAAACTCGGCGGCCCGTATCGGACAAGCCCCCCAGACAGTTAGGTCTGCGGATCTTTGCAGTTAACGCATATATCTGAGTTAATGCAGCTTGCTGCTAAATGGTCTAGCTGCCCGGTGTGCCGGCACGACACCTTATTACGGCAGTTGGCCGCCATATACCCCAGACGTAGACACTTATAGCATGCAATTAGGGTGCTAGATAACAAGATTTAACGTACGACGTACAAAAAACACCTTAGCTGGAGTAATCTTGCTGAATTGTAAAATCACAGTGTCAGTAGGGAAGGAGGTCATCGAGTGTCAGCACACACTCGCCGCTCTCGTTTGGGTGAGACTACACCCACGCCACTTCGAATCTGGTCGATATCCTCATCGGCAAATCCACAGTCAACTCACCTAATTATAATCCAATATCTAGCCAAATCTTGACTTTTGATCAAAATCGAGAAAGAGACAAAAATCTTGTTGTTAATCTTTAACGCCTCAGCCGCTTTCTCGGATGCGTTGAGCCACAGTTGAATGATACCATGAGCTTATCAATGAAACACGCTCGTAAGCAACCAATATTGTATCAGTCACAGTCTTCTCCAGTCGGCGATAAATCGTAAGTCGATGATAGCCTTTAGTGCGTTTAGCCACTCTGTCACGACTAGCTTGATCGAACGAATAGTCTTCTCCTCAGCGTTATCAATGCGCTTGACAGGGCTTTTCATATATTTTTTATATTAGTCACCACCTTTCAATCATTTGAATTCCTCGCTGTGCAGGCAACGTCTACTTGGCTCAAAGTAACACTAAACAGGGAGCAGAATCCACGAGCGTTGACTGTGCAGTAGTACTCGACGTCTAAACAACAGCCGACGTAGAACCTATATTAGAAGATTATATAGAATATTTTCATCGGCTGCCGCAGATGGAGCGTCACCAGTCTTTACCTTCGGAACGCCAGTTGAGAGAACCATCAGCTGCGCCTCTGACAGCTGTGAAAAACAGTTTTTCTTCTCCTTCTGGTTAACAACCACACTAAATCCGCTAGAAAAGGCGGCTTTTCCGCTTGTCCGCTGCTCTAGTGATGCCTTATTGATACCCATGTCAAGCCCCTGTGGCGAGTAAACACAACGAATTATTGCACATTTGCACGTGCACGCAAAATGGCAATCGTGCAAGTACGGCTTTAGCTAGCGAGACCAACACGCAAAAATAGACACTATTTTGGTATATGCAGTCGACATTCTGGCGACCCCTGTCAGCGACAGGCAGCAACAAACACCAACGCACACAACGGGAGAACACACCCTAGAACCAACGTAGGTAGTATCAATATAGCACATTCAAGGGCACTCAAGTGTGCAAAAACTGCATCCGTTAGACATCACGATAAGCCAGCAAAATCAGCTATATATATATATATATATATAAACTGCATCCGTTGGACATCACGATAAGCCAGCAAAATCAGCTATATTTATATATATATATATATATATATATATATATATATATATATATATATCCTCTTATAATGCTATGCCAGGCTAATAAAGATTCTTCAATAACTAGTAGTCAAGCCAAGCGATGAGCCCATGATGCGAGAATTTTGACATAGCAAATCATAAAATAGAAAACACCGTTACTAGCCAGTATCTCGTACGCGACTTTAGTATTTATGAATTATTAATTAACAGTTATCAACTTGTGGTTGCCGCCATTATACGCCTAAGTCTGAGAAACGGTTTGTTTGATAACTTCTACGAGTTTCTGTTCAAGTGGGGCTCTAGGCCTTATCGCACCTACATCCTTTTATATGCTTCCTCCAGCAAAAAAATAATGCAGCAGAATAATACTTCACCATATTTACAAACAATAAGAGGTAAGCTCTTTACGGGAGCAAGACTCGATCCTACGTAACGCCACGCGTAAGTTTACAGAACGATGCGTTACCCGCCCGACCCACCACTGTTATATATATATATATACTACGATGTTGTTGACCTCTACCTTTCAAGGTAAATAAATTAGTGAATAAATGTATGCAATAGAGTTCCGACCCAATGCCGGCACTTGTTAACTTACCGTAATGTAGAGCTGTCTGTCCGGATGTCTCCTGAACATTGACCTGTTTTGGGAACCTCTTTAGAAGGGCGGTGACGAGTGGCACATAGCCCCTGTCACAGGCCCAGTGTAATGGCGTGAGACCGTCGGCGTCCCGTGGGAGTTCTTCGACTGCCGGCGGGAGGGCTTTTCGACCTCGACCACATTGCCTTCCTTTGACTTCTCGACAACGGTTCGAAGCATTTGATGAAATAAACAGGATTTTAAGTCTATTAGGGTTGCAACACCAGCGAGACTGGCCGCGGCCATCATAATTCAACATCAGCATTATATGTCACACGTTTGTAATGAGTGGCACTGCGCCAAATTCAATACAAACGTCAGCTAACTAGAATGAAAAAAAAACATTATAAGAAGGTTGTTTTTAGTTCTAGAACATCCTCCGCCCCTATAGAATTGGAACATGTTGAGATACCTAAGGTTTCCCCAACAGTACTTGAGGCAACATAGCCGAGACGTTAGCTAACTAGTCTTATCTAAGCTGACCTCCTCCGAATATTACCATATATAGCTGCCCTGGATGGAATGTGTAAAAACATTATATTGTAACGGCGACTACAACGGCGGTCAGATGAGGAGAAGACAACTGAGACGCAGATAGATTATGTGAGATGATGAATAAAGAGCGCGGTCAACCGAAACCTCGGAAGCTTCTTGGAAACAGCAGGTCTACTGAATATATCCGAGTAAGTCAATTACTGAAATGTTGAGGAAAACGTACACAACAAACAACAACGGGAGTCTCTCCGGGATGGATTTGCTACATGGCCGGACAATGAAGACCTTTAGTACGGCGGAAAGGGGAGCCCAAAGCAAGATCCGACGAAGAACTGTGACACCGCGCCCAGAAACAACGGCCAAGGGGTATGAATTAGAGCGGGCACAGTGAGTGCGTCCACAGAGGCCTCAGAACCAAAACGAAGAATTACGGCATGAATGGTGGCGTATCTGCTACAGGGCGACCGTATGGCACCACGACCAATTGATCGGAAGTGCACCACCTGCAGGCAAGGCGAGACTCCGAGTCAGACGGAAGAACGTCCAGAATGAACAGACAACCATTAGGGAAAGCTGTTGAGGGAAAACCGTTTATTGCCCAGAGGGTGCAAATCGCGGCGACCGACTATGTAGTCGACTCGGAAATAGATGGGGAAAAAGGGAACATTTGCCACTTTAAATCGGCCCTCGCTACGATGGCGGTCCTAGAGGGAGCCATCAGAAATGCCGAAACGTAAGGTATCTTCCCGTCGGTGCGGGTGGTTTGGAGGTGTAAGGAGCCGCCTATATTGCTCTATTCTGCTACATAAGTTCGTTGCACAAAGTAAAGCAACTTGGCATCGCCATAGGGGCTCCCTCGACCGATAACTGGATCATCAAATTAATGCAGGCCGCTCTCGCTAACTTTTGCTACTAGTGCCGGAGCACATAACACAACGATCTCTGGACCGGGTCGTTGTATCTCGACTACAACGATACCTAATAAATAAGATTCCCGACAGCTCTGGGTGGGCTCGTTTAAAAGCGTGCTTTCGGCATCTTCACTCTGTCCACATCCCGGCAGTGAAATAACCTGTCGGTCTCAGTCAGGATAGCCAGGTGAGGCCAGACGGAAAACTCTCACCCTAGTCTGAAATGTTATGGTGCACACCGCACACAAAAAAGTGTCTCACTTAAGTGTTAAATAATATTAAAAAATAAAGAAGTTAAGAAATGTTACACAATGTAGCAACTTTCCGTTATATATATATATATATATATATATATATATATATATAGGTGTCCCCAAACGAATAGCACTACAAAAAGGCACGTAAGAGCCGTTAAAATCTTATGGCGAGGCGAAAGTGAAAGTTTAATGGCGAAAAAAGGAAAACAAATTAATGGCGAGGCGGAAGTGTAGATAAAGTGACTACAAAAATAAAAGTCGAGACTTGATAAACTGGACGGTCGCCGCGGCCAACAAAAAATCATTTTCTAGCAATCGCTGGTATTAGCAAAAAAACGGCATCAGGCCAGTCACATCGGTATGATACCCACGTGTGACTTCACTATAATTCCTACACACGGCATATTTATGATTTTCCTCAATATTTAAAAAACACGCTTATTTGAACATCTTCTATGACCCTCTAAAGTGCTGATTCTTCGTCTGGGGATACCATGTATACATAGATACGCAAATGTAAACGTACCCAATCAAAGACGGTCTTCACGCCGTCCTCGATGTGAACTTCATGATTGAGCAGAGTGCTAACGGTAACGCCAAAGCTTCCTGTCGCGGCGCCGCTTCGGCTGGTGCTACGCCCGGGTGCCGAGTTCCCTTCTCCCGCAGACGGGTCATCCTAGAAACCGCGATCAACATCAACCAATCCATTATTGATGAATAACTCTCACCATTGTTGTTGTTTTGTAAACAAACGGCTACATATCAACAGTAACGTAATACATGCAGGCCCTGTACACAGTGCCGACCTTTTTGCCGACCTACCTGCAATTTTCGACTTATATATATTTATACAGGGTAGTGAGAGTGAAATTACTACAATTTGTGACACTTAATGGTGTTTTTGCCCGACATAGGAGCACAAAATGTGCAATTGCGAGACAACCAGTCCTCCTATACAGAAACTAAGCACATCGTCGTGTTCGTGAAAACCCTGCTTCTTCTGAAGACACATAACGCCAGCCAGAAGATGCGACATGGTCGTTTAGAACAGAATTCGCAACAATAAGTTATTTTATTATCTTTCACACCAAATACCTCAAAATAATTACCCTATGACTACTCACAGCGATCCAAAGTAGCACATTTTATTACGATCATTTTGGTACCAAACGTATAGCAATACGAGTTGTGGTTGCGGAGTAATTACGATTTTTCGGCGGGCATGTCGAGATTAAGTGCGCGCATAAATGACCGTGTGGCGACGTTCACGACAGCCGCAAGTAGAGTAGCAGGACTGCTGTTTCGCCATAGCACATTTTGTGCTCTTATGTCGGGTAACCAGTGTCACAAATTGTAGTGATTTCACTCTCACTTCGAAACAACAACTTCTCAGAGGCCATGCTCCATTGCAAAAAAGATTTACTTTAACGAGCTCTACAATTCCATATATCTCTCTTCACATAGTCCTGGACCACTTTGTGAATATCGACACAGTAATTTGATAAAATCATTTCTGGCTACATGTTTAAATTCGGGAGTATCAGGATCTAGACCAGTTCACAAAAAAACGCTTAAATAATCAGTAAATTTTTATGCAATTGCGATCTGTGAGACAAACGGTACATGCGTTCTTTTGCGGTATATATATATATATATATATATATATATATACATACATACGGGTGTGTGTCTTATAAGAACTTCAACCCAAATCTGAGAATATTTAAAATTATCGGTATATACATATATTTATATATATATATATATATCCGAGGTTGAAGACGCTGCAAATAGTACCATTCGAAAGCTTCATCTCGGAACGGGAAAATACAGTTGAACCAGTCAGACAAACACTGCAGAGTGCCATTCTTGTTGCTGTAAGGGGCGGTACGCAGAGAGAGAGACCTAGCTGAGCGACATCTGCTGGTAGCGCCGCACTTAGAATTAACAAACCGCCGAGGCCAAGAAAGGTGGCGGCGGCCTTAGCGGAGAGGGGGAACGCTACGACAACAACACCAACTTGCCGGCGTTGCTGTTGCTGTGGGGCAGATTTGCGCCCGGTAGGAGAGCTGACGACATTGCCGTCCGCTCTCCAGCCGCGGTCGAGAGAGGATCGCAGGCTAGTGCAACAGGCCGGCAAGTCGGCGCTGTAGCCGACGTAGCAGAGAAGTTGGACGGAATAGGTACTAGAGCCGTAGAGGTGGTCAATATTCGTGTTTTCTTCCTATCAGCCGAGTGAAATTGCGAGGCGAGTTCACGGCGAAGGGCAGCGAGGTGGTGCAGTTGCGCGTTCTGCGCGCGTTTTAATACTAGATGTAGCTACATAGATGTAGCAATTCAGAGAGCGCTGCTCTCTGTGTTGCCGTAAAACTTGTTCGGGCTGACCCTCAGCCAAGATTTAACGTCTACGGGTTTGCTTTCGCATTGCTTCGTAAGCGGGACCCCATAAATGCAAGTGGGCAACGGTGGGGCTCGAACCCGTGCTGCACCTATGTGTCTCCTCCGGTCGCGAGGCGCACGCAAATGCTTCACGCCACCGGGCTCGACTCTCAATGTAGTCTGGCGCCGATAGATCATTCCATTGTTGTGGAAAATGGCCGCGGTTTCCAACCCAGAAAGACTCAAGTTTTGCTGGATAGCATAGCTCAAATCAGTGGTAAACACGTCCTGCTTTGTGCCCGAAAGCCAACATTTGCGCAGATCCTTGATTTTCTGTATTCTTCTACGGAAAACTGCGACAGAAGCGCATCAAGGGCTGAAGGAAGCTTACGCAGACCAGGTCCTTCGTTGTGCCAAGATGCCGGCGACGTCCGGCGACAGTCCGTCCCGACGGCAGTGGCACACTCATCCACCTCACCGGTTGTTTCAAGGCTGGTGTCTCGACAGGGTATGGGGACACCTGACTCGGGCAAACTTTGGCTTGCTTGAAAGGTGCTTCGCAATGTACATGAAGCGAGTACTTTGCGTGCCAATGCGCGTAACGAGCCGCTTTATGTATCTAATGTCAGGCTGTGCACCGGTTGTTGAGATAATTCGATTGAGGTTGAAGACACTGCGGATAGTACCAATCGAAAGCTTCATCTCGGAACGGGAAAATGCAGTTAAGAAGTCCGACGAGAGGTTGGAGACCCGGATATTTTCAGTGGCTCTCACCTCTGGTCTGGTCTTGCATGCGACAATCGTCACCTCTATACCTGATACATAATTCATGGCTACCATCATCTAGTCTGTTCGAATACGAACTTCGACGAGGAGTACACGGAGTGCGTCTGTCGGCTGTGCTCTCAGGCATGTACAAAGTACCATGCGTCTGCCTGCCTGGCCATCAATGACAGCTAACAAGTGTCAATGTTATATGCATAATAAATGTGATGATGATGATGTACCCAAGGTTTTGAGTAGTTCAAAAGGTTAAAAAACGGTGCCTTTGGAACCCAAAACGAATCACGCGGAAGACTTCCGAGGTATTTCGAAGATCACGAACTGACACCCTTGTTAGATGAGGATGCCGGCCAAACGCAACTACTGCCCGCGGATCAACTTAATGACCTTTGATAAAGCATTGCAATGGCTTGCGCCTGCAAGTCATTAATTTAATCCTTATAACGGGAAAATGGGATTCTCATGAGCCGACCGAACAAAAGCAAAAAAAGACAACAGGAAAACCACATGTGAGATTCTACTCTCTAGGCACAAAAATAAATAATTTCTCCACCAGATCGTGACCGAACATGAAAATATGATCTATTTTGAGAATCTGAAGGCGTAAACAAAGTTTGGGCGAAACTCGGCACTCCACTCCCATCGACTGCACGGTTAAATGGTTTCGGAAAAAGACAATGCTCTGTGTTGGTATTGGGACCAGAGAGGCTGATCTATTAAAAGCTGCTGGAGCACAGTCAAACCGTTACTGAGGCTCGTTATCAACAGCCAATTATCGATGTCCTGCTCGAAAAACGACCAGCATGGCGACAGAGACAGCACAAGACAATTCTGTTCCATGGTAATGCCTCGTCTCACTCATCGAGAGCGGTAACAGAAACCATAGGCAGGCTCGGATGGGAAGCACTTTTTCACGCGTCGTACTCCCTAGGCTTGGCTTCATCCGATTACCATCTCTTTGGGATCGATGGGGTACGCTCTGTGTGAGCGGCGCTTTCTTCTTACGAAGATGTCGGAATATGGCTCAATAATTGGTTGCCCACAAAAGATGAAAATTTCTTCAGGCGAGAAACCCATAAAGCAGAGGGTCTCGGACGAGACCGGTGCCGATGTAAAGATGGTGCCCAACTGCGGCGGGACACCGGTAACTATTGATATGCTGGCAGAAATGATAAGTTCGATGGAAGCGATGACAGATGCTACGTAGGCTATGGTGGCCCAGGTGATGATGAACAAGGAGACGAAACCCAGCGTGCCAATGCGGATCGAGACGGCTAGCGACGTCAGTGGCCAATTGGAGACGTTCCCGGGTAGCGGTAGCATTGTGGAAAAGACCGATCATGGGATGATACCCTCGGGTGATCATGCATAAGCTTGTCGGTGAAGAAAGTATTTAGTACACGACGCACGGACGTGACTGCGAATCATACGATGTGTGGAGAGAAACGTTTCTAGCCGCGTTCATTCGTGAGCTGGATAGAAACCGCTGTTAAAAGTTAGAGAAATCAAGGCTAGGATGTTGACCGGATTGCGTCCAGAGTTCCAAATTGTGGTTCAGGACATTCCTGCTCGCCAACATAGCAACGTGTCCGCCTTGATCCATGACATCGAAGATGCGATGGAGTTGCTGACCCGGCGCCGGGCTATGGTCGTCGGCGGCGCGACCAGAGCGGGAAGCACCGCAGGTGAAATCAGTCTGTTATCAATGCCGATAGGTGGGATACCGCAGTCACAGGTGCCCGATGTTGATGCAACAACGCCAACAGAATAGAGCGTCGAAGCAGTTAAACATCGGAATGCGCGGGTTGAAGAGTGTCAGAGACGGTGGCTGGTGTATTCCACTGGGCGAATGCTTGGTGGCGGTAGAAGCAGATGGATTGGTGCAACACGAGGTGGCGTTAACGAAGATTCTGCACTATGCGAAAAGGCCATTTTACTTGGCAAACATTTGCTGACTCGCAATGAGCTTATCTGCACTGTCTTTCGCGGGGGACGTGCTCTAATTCTAAGCGTTGAATCATACCTGGAGGTAGCCAGTCTGCTACCGGAGCCCAATGTTAAACTGTAATCCAGAGACGAGGTGACGCTGCGTCCTCCTAGTGCTAATTTGATCCGCATGCAGGCCACCAGCAGTGGATCATTGTTGTGGTGGAAGATGAGACTGAGTCGCTGTACGGGGTTGTGCCATGCTGCCCATCCTGAACTACAGCCAGGTGGACATTACGTTGCGTAAAGGGACACTGATTAAGGGTGGCAGAGCCCTTTCGGAAGAAGATACTTGCCAGAAGGTGGTGATACACAACAATAAGGACAAAGTTTGGTACAGTAAGTGTCAAGCGCTGGTAGGATACAGAAATCAATCTTGCCGTACGCCCGGTGCTTTTAGTGAAAATGAAGGCCGGACAACTTTGGCTAGTCATAGACTATCGTTCGCTGAATCGTCAAACAATGAAGGCGTGTTTTCCGATGCCGCTCATCAATATTGTTTTGGATGCTGTGGGTGGGCAACCGTTCGTGGAGAACGGCCAGTCCAGAGCTACGTGTTGCACAACCAGTTCTAGCACGTCACGGCCGTAAATTACTGTTTGTTGTACCACCAGAAATACATCTTCCTCGTCGCCCATATTAACGCTGGTCACTTCGGAGCAAACAAGACTCTGCGGACTATCTGAGAACGTTATTAATTCCCGCGAATGTAAACAATGTTGATCTGAAGGTGCTATAAAAATATTCGTTGACCATCTTGGGCAGTTACCGAAGGCGGCTGGCAAGCAGCACAATTTGATTGCAATTGACGGCTTCTCGAAGTTAGTACTGTAAGAGACGGTGCCCTCAACAGCTTTAAGATCTATCGTTCGATTTATTCAGAACTTGATTCATCGATCTGGGCGCCCGACAACTATCGCGACCGACCGGAAGACGGCCTTTACGGCTAAGGCGTTTAAGGAGTTCCTGGACAGCAACCATATTCGCCACGGCCTCATCTCCACTCAGCATCCCCAGAGCAACGACCAAGTGGAACGCATAACTAATGAGGTAGCGCGACTTTTGAAGACGTATTGTAAGTTGCCAGGCAAGAATGACTGACCGCACAGGAAAAGTATCGGTAGGGTACCGTTTGAAGTTATGCATGGCCATCTGCCACACAACGATTACAGCTCTTAAAATTTGTCAATAGTCAGCAACTGCAGACGAGGTGGACGTCACCAGCGGATACTTTCTGCGGAACTGTTAAGAGCACAGGAAGCGTATCGGCAACAGCCTCCAGTAGAAGAGCTGACGATATTGCCGTCAGGTAACACAAACGTTGAGGCGCGGTCGGATGAAACAAAAACTACAACCGTGCTGGTCAATATTTGTGTTTTCTTCCCATCATTCCAGTGAGATCCTCGCATACATAAATATATATATTTCCAACGCAACTCTTTCTTACACTCTTATATCTGACTATCGGAACTTTTTCTCCTCGTCGCTACGGATACAAGTCTAAAAGCTGAAATACGCCGTGTGAGCTTGGAGTACAATATATATATATATACATACTGTTTATTATTATAATTACAATTTAATTCAATCAAGGTTTGTAGTTGGATCAAATAGATTAGGATAAAAAAGAGTTAAAACAAATTAAGCGCATCGCGCAAAAACAAATACAATTGATTCCGCTGTGATCATTTCAACGTCTTTGGAATTGCGCAGAGCCTAGGAGAAAAAATATAGGTCGCATACGAATATGTTCCGTGGTGACAACAGCGACTTTTTGACAAACCGGAGCTGTCGACTGTACGTGATAAAAAAATAGTATTAGTAACTTTCTTTAGAGGTGGTTTTGGGACAAATCCAAAAGCAAAAAAAATAGAATAAAGTCGTGCTTAAAGTGGGCTACTCCACGAAAATGTATTTTTCAAAACTATTGAGGTTAACCAAGAAAATTACCAACTCAAAAGTCAATGTATGTAGATATAGAGAAGCTGGCCAGAGGGTATGCGCGGAAGTGTTCTAAAGAACATCTCTGCATGTTGGGTTCTAACAGCCGCTTATAGAAAAAAATTCGACATTTGCTAAGGTTTCGTTCCCCCTCAAATATATGCGTATGTGTGGTCAATTAGGGAGTATATGAAACTCAATAATATTTGCTCTCAACTTTTACTACAACTTACAAACTTACAACTTACAAACTTTTACAACTATTTGTTCTCAACTCAACTTAATATTTGTTAAAATACATATAATTATACCATAGAAATAATATACAACTATATACGAAGCCAGCAGCACGCTGTATGACATACTACACAGCGAGCGCATCTGATTCAAAAGATATTCCATAAGGAATGGTAAATAAAACTCATATATATGAAACAAACCTAAAATCAGGCGACGTAACAAAAATGGACTACTAGGATAGATGCGGACGCATTTGTTTGACGCACAAAAAATATAATGAAAAAGATAATATATATATATATATATATATACAGCACCTAACGTTGGTCAGTGGAAAAAAATAGTGGTATTGAATACGTTTGCAGCAATCGAGATACTGTGATACCCATTTTTTAGGTTTCGGGTTCAATGCCCCAAACGTTTCCCATTATAGTAACTAAATATAAATTTCCGCGGTGGTTCGATTTGTAATATGATTACCGTAAACCATTTTCACCGACCAAGATGTCAGATGCCTATAAAGTCCCATATTAACACGTGGGGTACGTTAGCGGGTGGTTTACGGTCTGTATTTGGCGGTATTCGATGGTGGGGACCAGGACGGGCAAGCATTGGCTAGGCGCATAGAGCGTTGAAGCACGAGACTTCCCTCTCAGGGTTGTCGAAGTAATGACAATGCAATCCCGGACCTTGAAGGGGGAGGATGTTGGTTTTAGTGGGTGCGAGTCCCATTCTAGCTGTTGCTAGCTGCCAGCAGCGCAAGTGCATAACGCATTTCCGAGACCTCCCAAAAACAAAAACAAAAAGTATTTGATGTGGTGAAAACGATGAAAGTTCAAGCTTTGCGGGTGAGCTAGTGATTACCAGATACGTATTGAATACTGTAAATAGTTTTTGGCAGAATAAATGAACTGCGGAGCAGAGTTCCCTGTACTTGTGCTCTTGACAGATAAAGCTTCGTTTGTACGTGTGAGCACATTAAACGCATACAATTTTTATAAGTGAGCCCACGGAATCCCGCACATTACCCGCCAGTATGCACGTTCGAATCGCTTCACCACAAATCTAGAATTGGGTTGACATGGTGAACAACCACCTTATAGACATCCTGAAAGACCGAGCAAGATGGCTTAGTGGCAAAAGCTTTTACCTTGCATTCGGGAAGCCTGGGTTCGAGACTCAGACCGACCACTCCTAAATTGATTTTCATGGTTCCCAATTTAAACAAGGTGAATGCCGGAGTAGACTACTTATCGGCCAAGATGGGAAAAAAACAGGGAACACAGATGTCTCAATAACACGAGATGGTGCATTACCATCCAACCCCCCATTATGGTAAAAAAAGAAAAACAAAAGGTCTAATAGAGAAACAGAAGCGAACGACGTGGCCTCACCGAAACGCTACCTCGGAGATGAATGAATTCGCCGACGCAAAACCGAGTGAAAATGCACACGGCATACATGTGGTCATCTAGTTATGACTACTACAGTCCACTCACCACATCACAAACACCGCCAAAAAGACCGTAACCCAGTCGCTAACGTCCACTCGTCCCCTTATCCTCACTGCTAACATGGGACTCTATGGAATCGGACATCGGCGGCGGGGAAAACGGCTTAAAGAAATTATACTACGAATCAAACTATTGCACATTATCCTGCAAGTTAATGTTTTATTACCACAATGGCTTTCTTTTAAAATACATATACCATTAGATCTCGATTTTTTACAAAATCAATACGATTATTTCCCTTCTTCTAGCCAACGTCGGACGTCTTTCGGTGAAGCAGATTTTCTTTCGAATAAATACTAGACATCCTGTATATACTACAAACCTTAGTAAAAGAGGGGTCGAGCTGTTGCACCATGGTGATATATTCGTTCATTGCGTCTTCCTTAGATAGGTCGCCCAACGAGTTCCACGCATCCCTAGAAAACCAGTCAGTCATGGAAGCTTTTAGTATCAACAACTACTTAAACCAGCAACTTGTAAGAAGAACGCTGAGTCTAAAATAGGCGCAAAGCCACAGCGGCAGCGATACAGATCGGTACGAGTTGATAGCTCCCAACTGGTATCTACTTTAACAACAAGTTGTTATTGTTAATATATATTTCCGTAACAATTGTGACCAGTGCAACAAAAATGCAACAACCGTGTATACGCGGTTCTTCAGTTCGTCGTGGAGCCTAATACAAAAGTTACATTCCTTCTACAATTACAACATTTGCCATGTAAACAGTTCATCATCAGTACGTTTGCTACTGCCACTCAGTTGTCCAAGGGGACTCGTACGTGTTATTTTTAATAGCAAACCCCGCACTAGCATATACAACAGCATGACCAACACGGCTGCCAACGACACGCAGATGTTAGGCGTAAACACCCATAGGCCCTGGTGAAAGCTTCGAGGATCACGGAAAATGCTGACTGCTCACCATTTTTGTTTGCCTTTAGCGTCAAACCAGCCCGTTGGCCGTGTTGTGTTGCACGAACCTTCCGTCGCCTGCTTGTACCTGGAATGTGAACAGAGCACCAGACCAATAGCATCTTAATAGTTCGCTCTGCACCCACGCACGCCTGTGTGCCATATAGATTTTACTAATAAGGCGTTTCAATAATCATAAGAATAATACCTCTGAATGATGCGAATGAGGCGTTTCCATAATCATAAAACTAACAACCCTGAATGAATGCAATGAAGATTAGCCAGAGCATTAGGAATGCATCCACCGGCTACGCTACGCCGTTGGGAGGAAGATTGCCGCGAGTCAATTACAAACTGCCCCTCAACTGACGCCGAAATTGAATCATAGACTTATGTTTGCGTTAGTAAAGATTATTAATTAGGTACTACAAACAAGCGCCACTTTGCAGCTACTTTGGCTTTCGTAGCACAATCTTGTCATATTGGAATAAAACGCGACTATATTTACATCATAGTTTTACACTGCGTTTCATGTAGAAACGCCACAACGTCATATATATATATATATATATATATATATAGCAGCGATGCCTGCAATTGGTAAGCTGGAACAAGTGGACACCACTACTGCCATAAAAATAACCGGTAGTGGGGGAAATTGTCTCAAACAAATAGCCCTTCATTTGACACTCAGTAACTTGAAGCAACTTAGCAGGGCAAATCATTGAATGTATAAAATTGGTGTGTGACATTTCTCATAGGATAATTCATAATTCCGAACTACATTAAGCGCATAGCTTGCTCGAAGCGTTTTCACCTATTTACAACGTGTGCGGTATGGTCTGTATTATTTATATTACTTCTAACCAGATACCAGAGTTTCAAGATAACGTTCTCTGAGGTCGCATTTGAATTTGAGCAGAGAGTTGTCTGCCTGACGAAGACCCGTACTTTGCTCCAGTAAGAGACTCCTTCGATGTTTCTGATCGATAACTTTGACTGGTCGAGTTGGCGTGCGACAGAACAAGCAAGTTAGATGTGTTACCCCTTGCGAAATTGGGCGTTGCTTATGTTGAGGTTTAGATACAGTCCAAGGAATATACGCTTAATTTCAACTACGAAAGAGTGTTCTATAAGATTTGGAAACGGCAGAATGCGTATATGCATTGAGTCTCGCATCTAGAGGCCCAGACTTGATCTCACTGCTCGCTTTTGGAGTCGGTAGAGCGGATCCGAAAAGGCGTATCTGTGCCAAACCATACACTTTTATAGCGTAAGTCAGGAGACTATGGACATAAGCGAAATGCATCGCAATCAGATAGTCCGTGGGAAGAATTCGCACAGCTCCGTATAGAGATGCATTACTGTCAGCTATTGTTTAAATTTACATGTAATGTGCGCTTCAGAATTTATTATTTAAAAGGAAAACTCGGCTTGCCAAAAATAACTTCAGCCATAATGACGCACGAACTTTTAAAAAGAAACACTACTAAATCGCTTGATTACAAACGGCTTATGCTTTATCGACACAGCCACTGAAATCTACCTCAAGTACAGGAAAGAGCTTAATATCAACTTGGTGGGGGAGAGGTTGACCGGCGGACTGAATAATGGACAGTCATCAAAAGAGCCGCTTATAACGCTTATAACAAGGGCTACAGCTCACGGTTTTTGGCCATAAGTTGCACATGGTCGAGAGCTGCTTTGACAATAGTGTGTATGCAAGCTATGTGGACGAGTGCAGATAGACTAATACCACTGTATGCCATGTACTGCATTCATGGTTCATACGTCCCTATAGAATACTGTAAGAGGCCTATTTTAAGCCCAGCTAATACAAGCATATATTTACTCAACAGTCAATACTTGCTAAATAAACTCTGATGTATATTCATATATATATATGTGTGTGTGTGTGTGTGTGTTGATGTACTACGCTCATGATGCGACTGGCTGTTACTCACCTTGCATAGAGATAGAGCAGATCTGCTGTTGATGCTTTGCCAGCAAGAACGGTAGCCACATGATTAGAGGCTCGATTGAAGATCTCTTCGAGTTTGGTGGGAGCGACCTCGTCTTCATTGTCGCTGTCGTGTTCCGCCGTCTTCCGAAGTCAACAGTTAGCACCGTAGCACCACGAAGTCATACAAAGAGGCCAACAACGAAAAATGAATTAACTTGGCTGACTGGCTCACTGTGGCTCCTTCATTAACGCCACTAGGGTTTAGTTTTTCCGTTTTTGCCTATTGACTTCTTTGCTAATCTCCATCGAATACTAAATGTATACTATATGTATATATATATATATATGTAATGTTTATTTGGGATTGCTTTGATACAGAAATCTGCAAAATGTAAAAGATATCGCTTTAGAAAGAAGTTATCTGGATCAAACTTGCCGTAGTGAACAAGGACAAGTCGCAACTCGACCTAGAATTGCCGGCGATCTTCACTACTCCGTCGATATATATACATATATATATATATATATATATATATATATATATATATATATATATATATATATATATATATATCGGTGAAGCATTATATATATTCTTCTAAATTATAATAAAATTGTATATATATATATATCAATAACTAAGTAGGTGCATATAGTTGACTGTCTTTACGCATATGTGTAATGTACATACGAGAGACGTTTGTACAGCAGATAATATGCAGCTGTTTTGAGACTGACATTTCATTCATACTAAAGATGCCTGATAGTTTGCAGTAAAATACTTCTCACGGATTGTACCGAGTCGTCGTTTCTCCATTGTGTTAGCTGAGATTTCTCAGCTGCAACTGACTTGTTTATGTAACGAATGTTTAAAACTGAGCAACGTGTCATCCGCCTGAAGGATGCATTTGCGTGATGAGGCGATACGCAGCAGCATGTAAAATTATCTTAATCAGGTGTTACTATTCAGTAAGTACAATGTGTCGCCACTTGGTAATTGATGCCGTTTTCTCACGTTCGTCACGGCAGTTTTACAAAGAGCCAAAAAGGAGATCTGCCCAATAACCAACAGCGTTAGGCACTGCATAGAGACAATTATCCAAACTTTTTGTTTATTTATACTACAGGAAAAAAGAAGGAAAATGCAACAGGAGCACGCTACAAGGTCTACGGCAACTGGGTCAGCATGCATAATCAACCATATATATATATATATATATATATATATATATATATATATATATATATATATATAGTTTTTGTTGTATGGAGAAAAGTTAAATACTATTACGTACTACAGCTGCAAGTAGGTAATGAGAAGGGTCCCACTTCATCCCGTCTCGAGCAGTGTGAGACTCGACCCCAGCGAATGGATGCTAGTCCGCTGAGACCCATACCCCCACTAACTGCTAATGCAATGAGGTCAACACTAACCGGATCAGCATGCCGAATAAGCTATAGTCACAATTCAAATGGGCGCGATTATCATCATTAGCATGATAACGTGTAGTCTGTATATCTGTGATTGAGAAGAACAAAAAAGCGATGTTTGCATTTTGCCGTTGAACGTTGCTTAAAGGTACCAGCGTCTTCTTCAGCTCTTCTCGGTCGTATCTATACTGAAAAGTTGTTTGCATTTGCTATTTTTCTTATCGTACCATCGTCTCATCGATACAGAGACAAAATCGCGATGTGTCGCTACCTCGTTCGCTCATAGACTGTTACGAGGTTCAGTTGACCACCGACAGAGAGTTATCGGGTAGGCTGAGCAGATTGACGAAGAAACTAGACAGAACGTTAGACGATCTCGTCGACGAGACGAGAGTACCGACCACAGCCAGAGTCAACAGCAGAGAAATATACTCGTTTAGCGCCGATGATACGAGGTTAGCGATTAAACTATTAACAACCAGAGCAGCTGCCGCGTATAGTCAACGTACCTGCTCCTGCTCCATCATAGATGGCTCTCGGTCTGTGGGTCTCAACTTCGAAGTGCGCGAAGCACAACAACAACAACAACAACAGCTGTTAGGCACCCACTCGCGGAGATCATCCACATGTAAAACACCTCCGACGATCACTCACTGGTCCGACGATCACCTACACACCAAGATTACCTTACCGACGATCACCTACACACTTACTAACAGAAGAACATCAAGAAATTACCGGCGACCCAAAAAGCACGTTCTTTTTCGAGTGGACTTTAACGTCTTCCTTTCTCTCTTCCGGAGTGTTCGCGCGTTCGTAGACAAAACAAACAAAACAAATATTTACCATTTCCCTTGCTCTCGCTTTCTCTCCTTCACTCTACCAGCGAGCGATTCGATTTACTCAAGTTCGTTCAGTTACTTTTGCCACCTCATCCAACTTTCAATCGATTCTGTCAGCTGTGTGTGCTTCTGAGTATGTTCGGCATTCGACACACGGGATTCGAGACTGTTTTCGGAAGGTGTTCGACATTCGAGACAGACAAACAGACTGACATACTACTACGATTTTCGGCGAGTGTTCGACACCACCACTATCTGTCAAACTGAACCGCATCGACAGCTGAAAACACAGACAAACTCGCGCCACCCTCGACTCAAGCGACCAGAATCTGAGCTCGTTCCGAGTTTTAGCGGATACTGCGGAACCATCGGGTAGGCGCTTCCGACAGATAGGGGCGAGCGGACGAATCGTCGTGGCTAAGAGGAGAAGAAAGAGGAGAAGAAATCGAATCGAAATAGACACAGAGACAGTACGTCGGGAAGACGAGAGAGAGAGCTAAATGGGAAAGAGAGAAATAAAAAAAATAGGAAGAGAGAGCCATAACACCTTCTCGGTGTAGGTCTTGGAACGATAATTCCTCGAACAGATAGATCTATCTGGTTGTGTCGTGTTTGTGTCGTCGGCAACTCTCGTGTCCCTGGTGTCTGTTGTCAGCTGAACCGACTGAAACTTCTGTGAAACAGTTAGTTGCTTCTCGTCGTTGTCGAATGGGTGTTTCTCCATCTTCTATTCCTATTCCACCTGCTTGCAAGATATCTGTCGTTGTTTTAAAAGAAAAACATCTTTCTATTCGTGCTCTTTTAGTTCTTTTCTTTCTTCTTTCCCTTCTTCGTCCTCTTGCTTGCATCGCGTTCGTTGGGTGTTGACGGCAGACGTAATTACTCCGCTTCCTGCGCACACACTTTTTGATTATATAGGGTTATACACTATAGGGTCAAATGTTCACGATCTGTCATTCCGTATCTCTCGGTGGTCATGTCATCTTGTTTGCTTACCCTTCCTATATCCGTTGAGTCATCTGGTGTCAACGGCGCCCTCGTCGATGGGGTCGAAGTAGCTTTTCTATTTTGAAGTTCCAAACTTCAACAAAACGATACGCGATTTGTTTTTATTTTTGACTGTCTCGGACCCGGCGCATGCGTTCGCGGGGGGGGGAGACAATTGTTATATGCCTCCAATATATATATATATATATATATATATAATTTTTAGTAACGAAAGATTCATATTTCACTAATGCGTAGGTTTATCCAATACCCAACATTGCGAGCAACAGTATTTGTCATTAGTATGAAGGGTGCCCATTAGGATATGTGTATGCATTAGAATTGTTTTGTGGTTTTACTTTCATTTTTAACGTATATTTAACTTTATGTTATAATATTTCCTGCCACAAAGTGTTTACTGTTGTCTTTTGCGTCTAACCTGACGTTTTCATTGGTGAGGTCTGAGTTTTCAGACTTCAGGTTCTATGCCGCCCTGATTACCATTACTATTCCTAGCGCTACGGTTACACACGACAGTTTGCTGTTATATTACACAAGTCTTAGTATATATATATATATATATATATATATATTAAGACTTGTGTAATATAACAGCGAACTGTCGAAACTATATATGTTTTTTATTTGCTATAACAGTGATCATTGGTAATTGTCACCGTTGCAGATATGGTTGAACTTGTTCTTCTTTCATAGATGTTCGTTTTTTAGAATAGCACCTTTGAGGCACCCTTATTTTTGATTTCTCCAATAAAAATAGAAGCGCGGAGTTTTGTAGTCGAGAGTCAGAAACGTTGCCAAAATGCTGTAATTACAAAAGCTATAAAGGTCGTCCGGTGGAAATGTAGGGGCGAGTTTATAGCATATCTCATTATAACATCTAGTAATCATATTATCATGTTATCACTAATTATATGATGAATATGGGTGAATATATATATATATATATATATTATATAATAAAGGTTGCCGTCACCAGCTCTTCGACTTCTTCTTCTACGATTTAGTTTTTTTCGGCAATAAACGTATGTATATTGTTGTGCGTTGCAGTAATTAGAGCTCGAGTTTTATTTTCCGTCGTTGTATGGTTCACGTGATTGCATAGCTTCATGTTATCTCTCCTCATCCAACCTCCTTACAACATTGCTATTTTTTGTCGGGTTGTCGTTTGCTCTATTTGCTTCTCCTATATATATCCAATTGCAAGCTGTTTTCGGGGTGTCCGACCAGCAATGAAATGTTATTATGATGATTATAGGTGAGCAATGAAATGAATAACATGACGCTGCCACTAACTAGAACCTTACGGACGATTTCTCCAGCAGCTAGACATGCATAGCTATATGTCGCATAACTGACTGCCAAACTGACTGGTAGACTGCTGCGTAATGAATTGTTCCAGGTCGAGAAGGGGTCAACCGAGGCAGTCGTTATCTTGACCCCATTCGGCTTGTTTTAAGCCTTCAAAATGTCGCTGGCTGCAGGCGGTCCAACGAGGCCACCGCGCTCCTCAAAGACTTCGCGCGAGTCCTCCGCAAGTGGACTTATCTCAGTGATCCGAGCTTTGTCGTCGAGTCAGGACAACGAAGACAGGTACATTTATTGCATCCGCCCTCCCGTTATCACACTATCGCTGTGTTCGTTTTTGTGTGCGCGTAGTGGTCTTCTGAATTGAGGAGCTGATTGTTCTGTTTTAACTATGGTTTTAAAATCGTAACCAATAATATATAACCAATAAGCCAATATGAACTATCCTTGTGTTTTTTTTTAACAACAGATTGCGTTTCGTCCTAACGTTGTGTGCGTTTTTCTCTATGTATGCGACGTGATCCCTGGGTGCTAGGGATCGGGAAAAGAGCCGACTAGAGAAGGAGTTTAAGCGTTCGGATCAGCGCCTGGACGTGCTGATCGAAGGCCACAGTGATGCCCTCACTCGAGCTATGCAGGATTTCAACAAGATTTCGTCAAGGATCACTTCATCTAGGGATCGTGTTAAGCAGGTTGGTTAAGGAATAGTCAGTCCTGTCATCTGGCTTGCTGTGCTACATTAACTCATTAGATATTATACATCCCAATATAAATAATATGTATGGATACATTGTAAAATAAATACCGAATCAGAATGAATATAAATGCCGAATGAATTGAAAATAAATACCGAAATACATTGAATAAATAATAAATTGAATATAAATTGTCCAAACTATATTTTTAACTGCGGTAAAAGTCTTGTGGCTTTGGAGACGCAGAAAAGCGTCTTGGCCTTCGTAGCCAACTGCATAAAAGGAGCCTGACTTACAGGAGAATACGAAGCGAACTAAGGCAGAGTTTGAAGAGGGCCTCCAAACTAACTACCAAGACAGAAAAGCTTTTGAGAAAGGGCCAACTTAGGCTATACGCTATGGCTCTGGTGTCCATATGGGACGAGGGAGGCTCGCCAGGAATTCTCAGATTTCGGTTCACGAAGGCCTCCGTTGGAGGAGGCAATAGGCTCAGGTGTGATACGGAACGAGCACATAAGGCAAGCAGCCCAGTTAGCACCGTTTCCTGCGTTTTTTGATGAGGCGCTGAAGACATTTCGTCTGCCCTAAGAATGGAAAGAAAACCTATGCTGCGTTATTTCAAAAGGAAAGAACGACCCATTCTGGTTCCCTCGTCGTACCACGGTATTGCAACGAAAGCTCAATATCTAAAGAGTAATTCAGAGACCGATGCACGATGTCAGCTGCTGCTAAAGAGGAACGCGATGGTCGCGTTGTACCGCCTGCGGCCAACGATCTGAATTTTAAAGGCTTTAAAACAAGCCGAATCGGATTAAGATAGCGTCTGCCTCGATCGACCCCTCCTCGACCTAGAAAAATTCATTACGCAACCGTCCGTCAGTCAGACGGGACCAGTTATGCGATATATGTAGTGCATAACTAGCTAGAATGTAATGCTGCATAACTAGCTAGCGTGTTGAAATTGTCCGTAAGGTTGGTCGGGGCGTCATGTTATTGCTGACCGGACACTCCTACCTAAAGAGGCGCATCTATGCGCTGGGTTTGTGAACTTCAGTGCAGTCTTCGACACAGCGTGGCGCGCAATTTTCTTTGTCGACAGACATTTCCTGGAGATCAATTTAAATAAAAAGCTCTAGTGTCACTGTTATCCTTTTGTGCGGTGACAGAGCTTCCCAAGCTGTCGAGGACGATAGCGATTGGTCTTCGACCTGAATATAGCGCCAACATCTTTGTATGCAATACAAGACGTCTGGCGTTATCTAACTAAGAAGCCCCAAGACGGTTTTAAAGCCAACTTGTTGAAGCAGCTGAATTAGTGTTGCATCGTAACAGATCTCTCGAAATGTAAAATACGATGGTGCAACCAACACTATTAACATGTAACTTATGTATGAACCAATCAATGAACAAATTAATTTAAAAAATATATATATATACTCGTATATATGCATTTTTGTTTTCTCATTATGTGTACATGCTTGATGTTCTTATTTGTCAGCCCAACTAAACTGTGTTTATTTTATTCAACTTAGAGTTTTTCGAATTATATACAACACATATTAGGAATATGCAATATGTTTGCAGAATTTTTTAGGTATTTTCTGAATGCGATATGTTTAAATTTGAATGGCATGACCTCAAATATGCATAAATATTTATATGTATCTAAAACGTAAACTAAATGGGCTATGTATGCAGATGAAGCAGAAGCTCCTGACCGCTAAGGTGCTTCTTCAGTGTAAACGGGAAGAGCTTCGCCGGCTTTGGCTCGAGGCAGCGGAACACTCGCATGTCCTACAGCTACTGGAGCAAATCGAGGGGCTGAACGCGGTTCCACACAAGCTTGATACAAACATTTCTCTCGCCAGGTAAGCATCCGCAATAAGCTGCAAAGTATCTCTGCTATCTGTGTATATACATATATATATTATTAAGGGTCCGTTATCTCAGGGCTAAACTAATAATATCCTTTCGGCCTAGCGATGGTCGAGCCCTCCCCGGTGTGCACGTGGCCTCGGAGCACACCAGGAAATGTTTGCCACTCATTTTCCGTTCGCTGCGATTGTCAAAAGATGTGGCCCATCTGCGTTTCAAGTCCCATTTGTAGTGAATAATACCAGCTGAAAATTCAGGTGATACCACTAAATGGTTATGAGTACATTAGTGCCCCGTAGCATTTGAGGCCTTGTCTCTCTCTTTGGACTCACTGCCACAATTGTAATGCGTAGAACCTATTCCAGGTAATTTCCGTTAATAGAGTGAGACATCGAACCATTTTATCTGTTGGAAACATGTCTGTAGCGGAGCGCTTGTATATTATATTTTCAGCAAGTCGCTATCGTTGGTCAATTATCTGTAGTCTACCTTACAACATAATTTATTTGTGCTCTATGTTCAGATATCTTCGAGCAACGAAAGACCTTATGAAAAGTGTAGCCCTGCTTGAAGGCGAACTTAGTGCCGTGGACGCCCTTCGAGAGGTAAGTGGTGCATAGTGACGAGCAGCTGACGAGTATATTCGAATTGAAATAAAGCAACGTATTCTTTAAGGGAGTGCAAATAGCCTATCGTTATAATGATCATAATTTAATATTAAACCAATCTGGCATTCTCAACACGTTAACTTGGCATACCCGGCATTTCGGCACTAGCTTGTCGGAGATGGAGCAATATTCGTTTTACGTTTGTTTCAAGACTTGCGCGTTCGTTTTGTTTTATTGCTGTTGGTGTTAGAGTTGTGTTGCCACGTATAGAGTGCAGTTGTCTTATATACATTTTTGTTTTTTTGTGACTTAATATGCTGTTTTTAGTTTACAACCAATGGCCGAGGCACTTGGATTGGTGGGGTTTTTGTGTATCGTGTTGCATCTCGTTGGTATAGGTGTGAGATTCTACAGTTTGTTCCTTCTCGCTGCATTGTATGCGTAGGTAAAGGACAGCCTTCAACTACAGAAGGAGCAGCTTCACGAGAAGCTCATGGCTGAACTTCAGCGTCATCTGTACGAGGAGGTTTCACGTGACTGCCTCGAGATGTTTCGCAGATCCGGTAGAATACCCAATCCGAAAGCGGAACGGAGCGGTATCGGTCACCGGCTTATGCCTTCGGTCGAGGACAGTGAACTCCTCAAGCTTGAAGAGACTGCCGGTTCCGAACGACGGCTCGATTCGGAGCGACAGATAGTCATCCTCGTGAGATGTCTCGTGCTCCTCGCTAAAATCCCCGAAAGCGTAGAGATGATAAGGTAAAGGGACATGTTTTTGCCATCCAGATTCCTACCATTAATACTGGCAACGGCAAAGAATACCCCATATATATATATACATACGGGCGTGGTTGCAAGGTTGTTCCGTAGAAACTTCGTGTGTTTGGACTGCTGATCATCAGTGTCCGGGTGAATACATGGGTATACTGCTCCCAAGGCCTCTATAGGATGGAGGTTCTGAATGGGTCAGACGCGAAAAATTCTGGTAGAACGCTTCTTCGCCACCGCAGGGCAAAATTTGTCTGCCGATCATTTTTATCCTATTAACCTGTAGGACAACTTCTTCGGCCTACGGGAATAGGGGCGCGAAGCTGGCTCAAATTGTTACGCGACTTTGGCCCTAAAACGCAATTCGTATTTTCACGGCTACGACGCACACAGCGGACACCGACTCTCTCGAACTAAGGCCGACAGCCACGTCAGAACAGCTACCTTTATTAACGCAACTGTCATCAGATAATAGCATAGAATAAGTGTTCTGCAGACTGTCTCCAATCATACAAGATACTATTACGACGGTTATTTTAAAGGTCTTGGAATCCGTACTCCCTACTGTCATACGCGCATTAAGCAGAGCAAAAGTACCGCTACGTAGGAGCTCAGTGGATGCTAGCTCACTGGCCAGGCCGATGCAGCTGGCTTTCCGTGGCTACACCAAAGAAACTGCGCTTTTTCCCCGCTTTTTTCTACATCAACATCGGCACCAGAGAGCGTGACAGCCAGCGCAACAGCAGGGAAAGCAAGTAAAAAATGACTGAGATGACGACAGCATTACGGTCCGTGAATCAAAGACTCATTGACGCCCGGGAATTAGAGCACTTCTATGCGTGCACCCAATACGAGCATCTGGCAGCAGCGCTGCTTCTTTTGATACTATTGGGAGGGTTGACCAGGTAGCAGGGGTGGACCCGAATGTGGGCAAGCACTTTAATAACACTAATAACATTGCATATTAGAGACTAATGGATTATGTGGATGAGATTGGGCTTAGCATTAACAGAAAAAAGACAGTAGTAGTTAAGTTTTGAGAAGATGGTCGATTGGCAGAAACGACGTTTTTAGGGCAATGCAGTACATTTTATATGTTGTACTCGCTCTTGGGTGATCTCCATTTGTTTAGCTGGCTTCATGACCATAGCAATTTACTACAAAATATCTAAGTATCCTTGCAACGTAATTTTCCTATTTGTATTATTACATTGTCATTGTACGAAATTATGCTTAAGATGTCCGATTAAAAAGAAACATATTTTTTAGATGAGTGGTATTCTAGGTTATTCTAGGGCGTTCGAGCTATTTAATATGTATACTTTATAGTGGGTAATTCTGTAAGGCATTTTTTATTTTTCTTGTCTAAAGATTTTTTGCTTTTCGAATAAAAAAATATAAACTAAGTGTGTAGCGCTCTAAATAGACTATGCCAAGAAATAAGAAAATAAATGTTGTCGTTTATATACACACGCTATGCCTTGGTTTTCGGTTTTAGGGATCGGTGCCAGAATTATCTGTTCTACGTGATGTCTCGAACAACAACGGCCGTGCTTGAAAGTGGCGAGGGTCCCGAACGGCTGCTGCAACTGTTGGAGCTAATTTTTGCCCAGTTTCACACAGTCGAACAGAGGTTAGTAACATTCGTTGTGTGATGCGACGGTTAGAAGTTTTCTGACCACTGCGCTTCAGTGTGTGAAAATACATCCTAGAACTACTATAAGAATTGTATATCTATCTAGGAAATAAAATAATTAAAGCACACATCCGCCTACGCCCAAGGGAAGTGTCTTTGATATTATATTTTTTTCTGAAAGTAGATCTAATATTATTAGATTTCGACGTAATGTTTACCAATTTGTGTATCCATACATCAAAACAAGTCTCTAAAACGCGATTTGAAATGGTTTTTCTAGCTTCACCTCGGTGATTTCAAATACCGATTCGCGTGAATTAAATTTGTTTTTATTTAAGAAATCGCACGTTGTTAGGCCGGGTGCGTTTATCCGGTGCTTTACTAGCGTGACTCCAAATGCAGAGGAAAAGTCTTCAGAGTTCAGCCCGGTGGGCTGGCGCGCTACCGTGATGAGGGAACGAATTTTTATCAAATTTGATTCGATATTCTTCAGCCAGAAATATCCGCGCCTCTTTTTCATCTTGGGACAAATCACGAAGTACCCATTGAATCGATTTTTGTTGGTGAGTCTGAGGTTCGTCCGTTGCTGTTTTGGACGCATGGGGTACGTCGTTCAGATTAAAACGCCCAGTTTAAAATGTTCTGTACCGTCCATACACACTTCCTAGGGATGAGACTTCATCCCCAATGGTCGACTTAAGCTATTCGAAACAGACTTGTGCATCTCACTCTCATTGGAGGTTGTAATGTACACAGCCTGATTTTCGGGTACGGCTGTTACGGCACCTTACATGCTTGTCATTTTCTCACACCGTTGTCTGTGGAAGAATCGACTCGAATGTTCTATTTAATCATCAACAAAAATAACGCTATTCCTACCGGCTTTATAGGCAATGTTAAGCGCTCACTCATTGACTGTTTCAAATTTCCTAGCATGTATCTTCGAAGAAACTAAGAAATGTTAACATTAGATTGATTGCATATGAACAAGAAGACATTTATTGTTCTCCATACACCTGCTTGCCCGCTAATGCTTTTCTGTTCGTTTTTCCTGTGTGTCGCGTGGTATCGGAATTTGGTATACTCTGGAAATTGGCATTTCGTTACTTGATGTGGGCATGGTAGACATCGACTCGTACTGTCACATCTCGCCCCACATGTTACGACAGAGTACGACGATGAAGGCAATCCAATTCCCGTGTTGTACACGATGGAAGACATCTCGTCAAAGATGCAGCATGTTCTCACCACTCTACTGCACGCGTATCTGGGAGCTGCCGGCGGACGCCAGGAGAGCCATAGCGCATTTGGCGTTTCCGTTGGCGACACAGTGGACGTTAACCTGTTTTTCGTACGCAAACGGCCATTCGGAAACACGGTGAACCCGACGAAGCAACGAAAATTCACCCTGTTCAAATTCGACAACTCGCAGCTGGCCATTTCGAAAAGCAGCTACCTGCAGGAGCAGCAACAACAACAAGTAGCTAACGGCGGACCTGGTGGAGGCCACAAAGACAAAGGTAGGGTAATTGGGAACGATTGTTTTTATTTTTGTACGTTTAGCCTTCTTTATTGATTATCCTCGTATATATATATATATATATATATATATATATATATATATATATATATATATATATATTTATCGGACTTGCTTACATTGCAGCCATGGTTTCTGAAATCAGGCTAACTTGCGAATAATTATGTTCTTGATGGTGATAACAACAAAACTTGCAGGCGCGGATCAGGGAGGTGCGCATGTCTTACCTTCGTCGCCGTCGGCATCTGGCTTACCAGCCGGAGGTAGCAGTTGCGGCGGCGCCGGCGGAGGCCCAAGTTCGGGCATCACGGACGTCGTGTGTCCGCCGTCGTACAAGAACATCAACTATATGTTTAGGCCAATGCTGCGTTTCGTCGAAGAATTGGACGACTACGAGCGCACTCCTCTCTATATCGTGCTCACAGGAGCCGTCCAGGACTTTCTTGCTGTGGTCAACGAAGAACTGCAAGTTCGTATTTGTTTCTTCTGCTTAGTTTTGAAACACTGGAATTCGTTCACGTGATCGCTCGGAAATGTTTGTAGATAGAATAAAAAAATTATAGTTGCAATTTCAATCCACCAACAGTTTAAATGCGATTCGTGTTTAAGACCAAAGTTACAGTACGAAATGTCTCATTATATATATATATATATATATATATATATATATATATGTTCAGTGTATATAAATACTTATATATATATATATATATATATATATATATATATATATATATATATATAAATATATTAGCAGATTATTGAGCTTCAACTTATGCTAGGGCATATTTCAAAGGTATTTTGCAGCGCTTATAGTTCTTAAGAGTTGCAATTTAGGTCTTGCTACTGGCAACCGGGTTTTATTTGGTAGCACATTTCGCAACTCACCGACACTTCGGGTGCTTTCTGGCAGACGGTCGTTGATCAATCGGACAAGCTGCTCGAAGAATTCCGCATCACAGCCACCGACTCGGACACTCTAAGGAGCCTTAAAGTTACTCGACCAATCTTCCAGAGTTGCGTCGTTATCGATGGCATGCTCCAGGTATGATTTTGACATTGTTCACAGATTGACTCCATGATCTCCCAGTATACTGTAATCCATCCGGTGTCATCATTGCAGAGGTCATTTATAAATTAGTTATGGCAATATGGGCGTAAATATGCCTTACCAAGCACGGCTTACACGGTTTGTATACTGTTGACTTGAATATATATATATATATATATATATATATATATGATCAGCTCTATATAATATATACTTTTATTTATATAATTTCACTATGTTAGCACTTTGGAGTGGACAATTGTCTCTGCGCGAACGTGTGATCACGGGTTCTCTAATCCAGGGTTAGCCCAGTATATATATTGTAGCGTATTTTAGTTATTGAAAGCTCTTCTTAAGAAACACTTCCCTATGTATTTGTCGATGTTATTACGTTTGTTAGCTGACAAACAAAAACAAATGTTACACTTTGATAGATATTCACTCTGTTGATCTTGATTCCAGGTACTCCAAGAGCACGCTCAAGCTCTCCCTAAGTTTGCATCAGAATTCATAGAAAAGGGTACGTTTTATATTTGCTATATTTAAGTTATTTCAATATTGTAAATTAAGATGTAGTATCGAACTGATCTAACTGAATCAATTTAAAATATAAGTAACATCGGATTCTATTAAGTGGGATATGTTAACATGTTGGTCACTTGTTTTGATCCGTGGATCGTTTAATGTTACTTTACGACAAGGACAACGGTTTGTGTATTTTAGAATAGTATAGTACGCAATACGTTTTAGACGCACTATCTCGTATTAACGGTTCTTTATTACTTTGTCTATAAATGCAAGGTGTTCACGCCATGTGAAATATGTTGCCTCTGCATAAATCAAGCAACACTGCAGCCTGATAGTAATTTTGTGGTACTTTTTTCATTATTTCTATGTATTTCAATGTAGTTGGAATATAAGAAACACTTCGGAGTAATGGAGTGTATGCGAGTTCAGCGTGGCCGGTGTGGAAAAATACTGCTTAATCATAACAGTGTAATTATACCTGTAATAATCTAATCATAACCGTAACACCATGAACTGTTGGTTCATCGATTGTATGGTTTTATTAATTTTGCTTGCTGATGTTGTGGTATGTATGAATTACAGCCTGTGAGGTAATGAGCAAGGCCAAAGCCAGCGCCGAGAAAGCTTACCGAAGCATTGTTCCGTCACAAGAGGTACGGTGGTGAGACTTCTTAATTTTTGGCCATCCGCTAGGAAGAAATATATGGAATCTTTTTGAGACTATCATGTCGATGAGCCTATATAATTTAATGGTGATAAACGGTGACCAGTATTGGTTACATGAATGTGGACGAACAGGCGCTGTGGAACGCCTGACCAACATCGCAGAAACGGAAACAGTCAGCGTTCTGGAGATGCTCTACATGCTTATCCATGTCCAACTTGACCCATACCGGCATATCCTAAGAACAGATTTCCTGCAGGATGGGTCTAACAAAGATAGAAGTATTTAAATTGAACATTAACTAAAATATATTTAGATCAGATAGATCTAAAGGGCCTGGGGTTAAGTGATGCGGAAAGCTGCATGTCCTGATATCCAAGCGTTCAGGCATATTTTCCATTCTATGTGTATAGTATAACTTATGGCCTATATTGTGGTACAGGTTCGTCAGACGAACAGCAATCACTGGATTTCCGACCCGGATATTTGTCGCTGCTTGATGGGTCTGCCTAATTGGATCAACTTAATCGGAGATATCGACCATCATGAAGAGGTAGAGGAGTCTTATCAAATCATGTAGCGATCGTACTAAAGTATTTACCAGAATTTCTGTAAAGTATATGATGACTATTTGTCGTATCATGATTATAGTACTGCTGTAGCATTGTATTAACATATATCTGTTTTAAGGCTATTTCACCTATGACAAATAATAATAATGTGTTTTAGTTAGCATTGCATTGGCATTTTGCAATAATTCGCTTCTCTTGCTTTGGTTTCGGCATGTTAAAATAACTAACCAAAAACAAACTATTTTTGCGCATCATCATGACCATTCTACCCGTCACTTACCTCAGATGGAGGAAGAGTCCCGAAGACATCCGTCTCCGAAATAAGCAGGAGGTGTCCATCCTTCTCTCGAAACCTCGGTCAGAAAAAAGATTATTCCGGCGAGCGAGATCTTCAGTAATGTCAACGATCTCAAGATGGTTGCACATCTTCATGAAAGCCTTGAATGGCTCAGTAAACGGACACACGGTATGGTATATATATGAACCATTGAGAATGCGTACTAAAAGAGCGGGAGTAACTATGACTCTCTTTCAGGCGTTGATGCCTGCGGCGCGCAAGTTACCGCGTGCTGCGGGTATCTTCACGCGCCAATAGAAAGTTAGTCATATGTGTAAACTCCCGATAGTAACTTTTCCGAGGTCCCTTTTATGGGCATGGGAGGCACGGCATACGATATTGTGTGGCAATGAATACTTATTGTCATACTGTCGATATATATATATATATATTATATATATATATATATATATATGCGTGCTGTGCGTGTATAAACCTTCAAAGACAGCAGAATATAATCTGCACTCATACAACTATGCAGGTGTTTCTATATATATATATAGTTGATTGTCCATGTGAGTAACATCACGATGTACAGTATCGAGAAGCCTGTAGAGTGTATGCGAAGGTATTTTGCAGAGCTTATAGCTCATAAAAGCTGCAATTTAGGTCTTGCTACTGGCAACCGGGTTTCATTTGATAGCACATTTCGCATCTCACCTTTATTATTTCTTTCAACAGAAGATGGTAGGTCGCTCTTTGGCGACAGACATTACGGTCGTACTAACCATGCTAATCTACACATTGCCTATATATAGTAAGAGGCTCTGCAACAACTTTATTTTTTTCAGAAATGTGTGGGTCGTTTAAATGCGATAAGGATCATCCAGCTGAAGACAGTAATCTCGCAGAGGCCCTACGTAAGCTCAGACAACTCGCGGATGACCTGCAGGAACAAGCAAATACCTGTCTACTGCTCTTGCATCTTGAGGTATTGGCTTGTTTTACAACATCTAACATGTATTGTTACCCTACCAAAAAAATCCTGATTTTGCTTCAAGGTGTGCACTCGAGGTTCCCCTACTGCCTGGCTTCCTTATGGTATTTCTAACTAACATTTGTGGGGTTTTGCGCGCTGGGGTCGATCGCTTGTGTTGCTCCGTATATGTAGGTTCGAGTGCACTGTTTCTACTACTTGCTTCCGCTAGTAGCGGAGGGTCACTTTACGACCGCAGCGAGCAGCTGTGTGGGAGCAAGTTCGAGTTCAGTGGATGGCGCTGGCGGCGGCAGCGGCGGTAACACTACGGGCGCGAGTGGCGGAGGCTCTGGTGCGGCTAACAGTCAGGATACCGATCGGCAGGTCATCGAACTTGCCGCCGATCTTAGCCGAATCGACAGCGCGCTCAACAACGCGGTCCAACCGCGCAAACATAAGTACGTACGACACATCCGTAGATACAGAATAATTTAGCCGAGTTTCAGTACATCCCCATCGCACATTTAATTACAATATCCTTAATGTTGTAACAAGATTGATACTTAGCAGGCCAACCAGTTAGCAACATGCGCATGTAAGCATGCACCTTGCCTAAAGTATTTGTGAGGATACATTATTTTACTTTTTCACGGTCAACATCTAAGCAGAACGTGTCTATTGCCGTGTAATTACAGATACGTGTTCGAAGGCTTGGGCCAGGTCGTCGCTGTGATTCTGATGAATGCCGTCCCTCAGATTCATCGAATTAACGATCTGGGAGTCAAACGGATTTGTAGGTAAGTTCATAGGATAATTGTCCGTGCGTCGTTGCTGAAGTTACGCGTCTATTTGAGGCGCCCATTTCCGCCGATAAATCTTTGAAATTCCTCTTAAAATTATATTCATTTTTTTATTTGAGTATTTCGCCGTGAATAATCATATATCACTGTTATGGTGACGTCTTCATGCAGGGATATATACGCCATACAACAAAAGCTTACAGCTATCGCTGCTGGCCGCGAAGTGTCGCTCGATCATGCACGGCAGTATTTCGAACTCATGCTCCTCTCCGGCCAGGACGTCCTCAACGGGATAGTCGAAAATGGACCGCAGTTTCAGTATCTCGACTACAAGTATGTATTTATAAGCGTGTCCCAACTTGAGGGAGGGCTGCACGTGTTGTCCAGGGTGTCAGCCTTTCCTTCTGCTTTCATTTCGATGATCCGTTTTGAGCATTTAAAAATTTTGCTCAGCTTTCCACGCCTGCAGTCTCCGCGACCAAGCAGCTGCGTTGGGCCTAAAAGCAAACGTGGTTAGCGTTTCTGAACGTGTTTGTTCATTGATCTTTCTCAAAAATAGGACTAGGGCAAGGCAGCTTTTATGCCTTAAGTGCAATAATAACTATTATTGTGTATGGAGTACACTGGCATCTTCTGTGTGAATAACCTGATTTTGGCGAGCAGTTCGTCAGGATAGACCTTGGTTTCTAAAAATAATGCGACAATGAATTGACGAGTGGCGCCCGGTGGGGTCTTCGTCTGATTGTCTACTGCAAATTAACTAAACAAAATGGTACTGATCATTTTACGAAACTCTCAGTCTTTTCTTGTTTGAGTGCTTTGTATTTATTTGTCTCGCGATATGTACGCATAGCCATGGAATTGCTTTATTTGGTTGTGTCCTTAACAGAGTACCATGTCGGTGTCATCATGTTGTTTCCTCTAGGAACCTTTTAGAGCTACTATGTCGTTCGCGTCCGGACGAAAAAGAGCGCATGGAATGGTACAACAACAGGCTGAAGGACATCCTTTCCGAAGTGCCTGTAAAAATTTAAGCGATTTCCTTGTGTCCTGCAGCACCAGAAGAAGAAGCCGTGGCTAGCGATAACTGTGCTAGCCAGTGCGTCTACCGGATGATTATTGCGTATTACTCAGACCTAAACAGGGCATAACTAAGCCACGATTTGTCCTAAGAGGAATGGATGCGCAGGCGGCGACAACTACAGATAATTAAGTCATACGTGGCAGTAATATTTATTCATGGTTTTTGTTACACTAGCACTACAGCTAAATTATATACAAATAAAAAGAGTTATTTCCTGTACAATTATATCAGATATGAGCGTTTTCCCTTAAAATTTGGCGGTGTAATATATTTGCGACGAAGAAAAAGGCCGTATATAATATGCGCATCGACGTTTAAATGCTATGTGGCTCGTATTACGAAACTGCTTATTGCGGCGTAGTTTTGGAAGATGTCCAGACTATGCTTGATGCAACTGAAAATTAAATATGTATTCCACTGAAGAGTTCTGCGGATTAATTTCTCTCTAAAATAGAAATCCCAGAAACGTCATTCGTTTCCGTTAATCTTGGACATATATGGAATATGTTGTATATTCATCTTCGGATAATGTCAGCGACCTGACGCCCAGATAGCTGGCGCTGACCGACATGTTTCATGATTATATTTGGTGCAGACGAGGCCGCAAAATGTGCAGCAACACTCATCGGAGGTGTTATGGAACCCAATGCGATGGCACAGTTTGTGGTGGAACCCATAGATGGAGTAGCGGGTGAGAACGTGACTCTCCATGTATTGTTCAACATTGCCGGTGTTTCGTAGAACGCTTCTGGCACTTTTCTCATCTTCTGCTTAAAGTGCCTACGGAGCTCGCAGTGACGCGGTAGCCGGAAGATGAAAGCGGTTTACCAGATCCTCGTTGAACGGCGTCATCCTCGACAGACTTTAAGTTAGCCTGGTTTGTGCGTTTGTAGGGAGGCCCAAAACTCTCTTAAGGAACGTTGCCTTCACCGTGTCGAGAGCGCTAAGCTGCTGAGCGGATAGTTGTTCCCAGATTAATAGAATAGAAAGCATCTTCATGCATGTAATAAACCGTTGTCCTTGTTCTCGCAACCCACCTGGGCACATATATGGTACGGCTTCTGCGATTGTTCGGTCTTAAGGCAAAAAATTATCAATAAGACTAGCACCCATACGTTGAGCTAAAACCCGTCTGTCATTTTTCCTAAGTGTGTCAATTAAGGGCGGTAGTACAACATTGTTCGTTTTGAGGTCACATCTTCTGTGGACACCTTCGATCATGTCTATGTATATACACAAATATGAATCACATACGGGTGGACAGTATAAAAGTTTGGACAACAGAACCGATTTGTACAAACGAGAATACACCGTGGGCTCCTTGACAATAAAACAGCGAGACGACATATTCACAAGTATGGATGTTGCTTTGACTAGTTATTTGATATGTGCGGAGAAGGTGAGGTCCTCCGAGATTAAGACTCCGAGATCCCGCGTCACGTTGGCCGTTGGCAGTGTTGACCCGTTGAGTAGGTAGTTTGGCTCGGAGGAGCCATGTTTCACAACGAGACATTAGTGAACGAAGAGCTGCATACCATTGTCAACGCACCACCATCCACCGCGAACTGCAATGCGGTGCGCTCCAATGATGATTAATGTGATACCATATGATGACACCAGGCTTTTCTCAGGTTGAACAGTATTGGAACTGTTTTAACTGAGAGCTTCTGTGGAGCCTGGATTGGGATCATGGCGACGATGCTGTTATTAATTCGCTGAGATATGTGGGCCGAGAAAGATGTCCCGCTTGGCGTTAGCTCGATGACTACCAAAGCCTTTGTATTATTTGCTACAACCCTCATACCTCCTGTCATCCCCCCTAACCGGGTCCTATAGGTGAAACTGATGTTGCTTGCTTACAGCTAAGGGGGAGGGGTCTCAAATACTATCACAACCTATCGTGTAACTATCCGCACCGGTTCTTGTTTGAAACTCTGTAAATTAATTTTCTTGCAATTCAGGCCCCCACAAAGCTTATATCTGGGCGCCATCCGTTAGACCGAGACCACATCCACCATCACGCCAATAACTTCGCCAACCGCATCGTTTACAATGACGCGCGCCGTCGTACAGCCTCCTCCTTGGCCGTCATGATCCCTGTTATTGCGCGCGCAAGTCTGTTCCACTGTTCTCGAGACTCCAACATACGTGCAACAACATCCTTTAGATCTAAAGTATCTTCGAGCAGCCCGCCTCTTAGTACTCTCCGTGCTGGGCAGTGGAACACCGTGTGTTGCAGTGTGTCTCGGGTTATCATGTTGCAGAAAATGCAGATGTCTGAATTCGTCTTTCCGATCCTCCTTAAATACGCCTGGAACTCCCCATGACCTGTAGGGACCTGCGTGATGACGTCGGGGATAACTGTCTTAACAGG
Organism: Dermanyssus gallinae; assembly: GCA_003439945.1. NCBI lineage: Eukaryota > Metazoa > Arthropoda > Arachnida > Mesostigmata > Dermanyssidae > Dermanyssus > Dermanyssus gallinae. The sequence continues at coordinate 114,773 of QVRM01001062.1, forward strand.
AAAGCCAGGTTCCCCTTCTTGAATGGCGTCCCACTCACGTTGCCACTTCTCCATCGTCTGCGAATGGGCGTCGGTATGATCAAACAGGGGATCCGACCACACAGCTGCTCGTTTGTCAGCCTTGAAATCCCATGGTATGGTTCCGGCTAGAACCAGCGCTGCGGGTGTGCTGACGGTCCTGTAACCGCTAAATATTCTCAGAGCAGCCCCTCTCTGTGTCCTCCGTAGTATATCTCTGTTGCGTTGGGTTGCGGTCCACACGGGTGAACCGAACAGTGCCACTGACTCTCCTACTTTGATGAGCAATCGTCTCTTTTCCGCCCGAGCTCCGTGGGTGTTAGGAAGGAGCCGTGCAATCTCATTAATCACTTAAAGGCGATCTTAATATGAGTGGTTCCTCGTAGACCGCGATCGAGATAGACACCGAGATACCGAGTCGTGTTCGAGATCTTTATTTCCTCTCCAATGTTAGCCTAACGTGTCGACAGTGTCTGCGGTCTATGAGCAGTACGGCCTCACTTTTTGAAGGGAGTACCTGCAGCCCGGCCTCGTCCATCCAGTCCTCGATCTCTTTCAGTTCCTCGAGGTGGTTTGCCGTTCGCACCTGTACCGTGAGTGCCAGGTCGTCTGCATAGGCTACAAGCTCTGATCCCTGGGACATATTCGGATGGCGAAGGACGTCGGCGTATGTCAGAGTCCACAGTAGAGGGCCTAAAATCAATCCCTGTGGCACTCCGGCCGTCATCGCAAATTATTTTTTATCGCTCTGCACCGATAGAGCTTCCAGATAATCTGAGAGCAATTCCGAGCATTTTTTTCGGAATCCGTACTCTGAATCAGGAATTAGCCCGTATCTTTCCGCAAACGATTGCAGTCTTGCTTCCACAATTGCCTCGATACCCTTGGATAGCGTGCTCAGGAAACAGATCGGACGGTAAGAACCATTCATTTCGGGATTAGCACTAAGTCAGTCTTTTTCCAGGCTGGTGGTATCTTCCCCTCTTTTAGGGTCTCCGTGGCCATTGCTGCAACAACTTTTGGGTAATTCTTAAACAGTAGGCGAACTGCCGCGGCCGAGATTCCGTCTGGGTCAGATGCTTTTCCAATCTTAGTCCGTTCCGCAGCTTGCAATACCTCCATACGTGTAACTGCCGGAATCAAATTAACGCACGTTTCAGGCTCTGTTTCCTCCGGGTCGCTTGGCGTCGTCTCCTCACGCTCGCCCATTAGCACAATGTCCTCCACAAGAGACGATTGCCGACTGCAACAACTACTATGGCGTATACAACGGCTGCGGCGGAGGCGGCGCGTTCATCATCATCGTCATAATCACAGACACGGTAGCACATTGACTAACACAGACTCTATCTAGACTATCCTCCGTCCCCTACGTACTTGGAACTTAACCTGAAGTACTTATCTTCAATGCACCGAGGGCCGAACATGTTAAGATATCTAGGGTTTCCCTAACAGTCCTTGTGGCAGCTTGGGCGCTGACTCTCAGCGATATGGTTTATGAGCATGGCTCAAAGAAAAATCGATCAACAACAGAGATCGAACAGGCGACACCCCGGTAGATGACAACCATGACAACTAGCGCACTAGTCCCCTAGACCACGCCGCCACTACAGAGTGCTGCATAACCGTTTGTCTGTCAGACTGTTTGTTGTCCGGCTGATTCGGGACAATAACGACGTCGAAAACGGCCGCATCGAAAACAGTGGAAGCTGTCGTCGATCGATCCCAACTCGCCACACACTTTTTCTCGTTGCGCTTGGCCGTGCTCAACGATGTCCGAACAAGACTTAAGGAAGCATATACTTATTGTTCGTATATTACAATATGTATGTGGGACACATATTACGGAAGATCAGCTATGGCAATGGGCCTAGCGGGTGTGTATTGTGACTATCACGTGTCCGCTTCGTCTAGGCTAGGCCGAGACCACTTCAGAAGTGTGTCTTGAACGGAGGCCGCGTTTCCACGTTGTATGTCAAGATCCAGACGTTGTTTAAAAATTGATGACGATCTGCTATCACCGGTTGACATGTTTAACATATTGCCGACTTTGCGGATCAGTTGTCTGGTCCGAACATCAGGAGCACCCAAGGTCTCAAACGCGAGAGGCCAGAATTCGTGGGGATACCCGATTGATGAGTCTTTTCTTAACTTGTTGGGTTCTACAAGGTGGGCTGCATAACCAGCTTCGGATGCGCCGCCACCGACCATAGAAGGTGCTAGGGAGTCATTAACGTTTGCATCTCAAACCAGCATTTTGCCTCGCTCGAATGGTGTAAGTGTCATCACATCTGGGCGCCTGCCGTTCTCCGCACAGACGCCCGAGGGTTCAAGGATGCACGGAGGACCGCATGACCTAAGGGCTCTGCTGAAGGTCTCATTGATAGCTGCATGTCCAGGGCGTCAGCCTGCGCTGATGATACATTATAGGCCGTGATGTCCCAGTTTGTCAACGGGGTTACCACATTCACTTAAGTGAGACTTAAGGATGGCGTCGCCCAACGTAAAACCGGACGCAAAATATACCCTTGGATTGGGCTTTCTACAAAAGTTGTGCCGGGATCCGGAGAAGAACTCTGCCTTCTTAACGCCCAGCCGTGGGATCGCGTTCCCGATGCTAGTGGCCGGAGTCAAAGGTGACACGAAGAAGCAACTTCTCGCTTTGCTTGGCTATGCTTATGAGGCCGACCTTCACGCAATGTACGCCGAGGTCACAAAAGACAAGGAACTGACCATTCAAATTGCTTATAACTGCCGGCCCTGAACAAACTCAAAAATCCGAATAATTTGAAACACTCGTTAAGGACAAATACCAGTCGGAGATTGAGTAGGTCGGCGGCGTAGTTTCGGAAAATGCTATACGTCCAGCTATACTTGATGCAATTGAAAATTAAATCTATATTCCAGTGAAAGGTTCTGCGGAAAATTCCTCCCTAACGTAGCCACGAGCATCCGAACAGGGTAAGTACAAAGCTTGGACAGTTGTCACTGTAACATGTGTTGCTGTGCACAGCTTCTTTACTTAAATGCTGTAAGAATCACAAAAAGACGGATTTTTTATTTATTATTACATTACGTTTCGGTATTGTTAGTAACATTACATTACAAGTGAAGTCTCGGAAACGTCATTTGTTTCCGTTAATCTTGGACATATATATAATATGTTAGAGGAGCATTATCTTAGGTTTATCAAGGATACAAATGAAACGACAATTGTCACCCCAGAACGTGTGCACTGTAAATGTTACTCAATTTCGTAAAGGGTAGGCTGAGACAACTTCAGCAGCGTGCGCCGGACGGACGCCGCGTTCCCGCGTTGGACGCCGAGATTAAGGCGTTGTCTCAAGAAGCCCGCAGATCGCTTGTCTCCTGTTGCGAGGTTCAACTGCTCACCGACCCTGTGGAAGATTTTGCAAGTGACGTTACCTGGGCCGCCCAGGGTCTCGAATGCTAGCGGTTGAAACTCATGCGGGTAACCTATGGAGGCGTATTTCGCAAGCTTCCTCGTCTCGGCTAGATTACCAGCATAGCCTGCCGAGACCGCCCCGCCACCGACCATAAAAGGTGCTAATGAGTCGGTGACTGTGCGTCCCAAACAAGCATCCTGCCTCTACTGAAAGGGGTGAGAGCCATCCCATCTGGGCGCTTACCATCATCGGCGGAGAGGCCCTGGGGCTCTAGAATGCAGGGGAGTCCGCATGATCGAAGCGCTCGACTAAAAATGTCGTTAATACCGGCATGCCTGGCCCACCGTCGACATTTATAATGCACGATAACCCGTAATGCGCTAATTTGTCAACGGGTTGGCCACATTTACATTGATGGGGAAGACGAGGTCAGAGCCGAGACGAAGACCTGCCACGATTCGGGTTGTTTCGTTGTCTAAGGGGGTGCCCAGTGGGGCGCTGGGAAGCGCATGCAACCAGGCTCCGGATCCCTTAGCAGCGACTGCTCGAAGGCGAGCCTTTGTGAAGTCGTCAGTAGCGCCCGCAAGCAGGCTGCGATACGCTTCATCGTATAAGAATGCGCTCCAGTCACGTTGGCTTAAAGGGTTATCCGGAGCGCCCCTGCAAACTGACTTTAACTCCTCATACAGACATCTCTTAACATCATTGTACTGAACAATTCCGACCTCGTATAAGAGTGCGATGGCGTTGCTCTCTGATCGGAAAAGAGGAAACTATCGCTGGCCCAGCGTAGACAAGCGGATCTGGGACCCCTAGACCCTCCTTCGAGATTGGTAGTTGCGCCTGCTTTGAGCGGAACGTGCCAGCGATAGATTGAGGAGAGACTCGAAGCTGTTCACAGTCAACTCGTTCAATGGACGCAAGTCGTCCTGTCACGCAACCGTCCGATTAGATCCGCTCCGCGGAAAAGGTGGGTGACCCTAATAGCAGGGAACGAAAATCGGAGTAAAGAGGGCGCGGTGGGCACCGAGCGGAGCGAGGTTGTCAGCGACGTCCTTGAGCTTGTTTTGCCACTTTACGGTGCGCGCGTGAGTCCTTGCGGCCGGAGCGGGACTCCAAGAAGCTCCAGGTCACTGTCGAGGGTAACTTTACATCCCGGCAATAAGGCCCGGAGGGTGCGAAGATCGGGGGCCTGTGTACTGTTGCCTGTCACATAGATCTCACATTTCTCGGGATTCGTTCCAAACCTGAGGTCTCACGATAATCAAGCACGCGCCGAACGTCATCGGCAATCATGTCCGCATCGCCTTTTAGCACGCCATCATTCAGGTACCAAATGTTTAGCGAGCTGTTTTAGGGAGTTAATTAGCTCGTTGATGCTTAGACAAAATAAGGGGGGAGCTAAAGGATCACCCTGTTGCAGCCCCGTAGCCAAAGCTATGATATCATCTAAGAGGACCAAGCAAGAAGCGTTACGGTACGCTTGGTTGATGCAATTCGTTAGCTGGGGGGCAATGTGTCGAGACCGCCTTTAAGAGAAGATCCCGTCTTACAGAGGTAAAGGCGTTCTTTATATCAAGCTTTACGAGGACCCCAGGAAGCGTGTGTGAATCAATGAAAGCTCGGGCGGCGTGTAAAGCGGCCTCGGCCCCTGCTAGTGTGGCAAACCCAAACTGATGAGAGCCCGTCGCCTCACGAATCCTGTCCCTGGTTCGATTACAGGCCATATTTGCGGCCAGCCTGCGCAAGGTGGAAGAGCAAGCAATCTGCCTCACTGACCCGTCTTTCCTCTGCTGTAAAGCCTCGCCCCAAATATTAAAGGCCGTAGTAGAGATGGAGGGGCGCCCCACAGAAGGAAGTCGACGACTTTGGCCAGTGCGCTCGCCAGCCGGCTTGCTGTGTCCCCCAGGATTGGAGATAGTAAGTCCATTAGCAAAATCTAGGATAAAATCAAGATCGCCGGCGGCACTCCGTGAAAAACTCTTGACCACGGCTAGTACTTCTTCCGCCGACGTGATACAGGAGAGCGGAAGGCTGGGAGAGGCTGGTCAGTATATGTCTGGTGCTTGCCGCGAAGAGCTGTCAGGTGATCCGTGCTGGGACCCAGCACATCCGACGATCCAATCAACCTAGCGGCGCCTGACACGTCACCCTCAGTGAGCTTGAGAACGGTCTGGCGGACACGATCATTCGTGAATGTGCGGTTTCTCGTGGCGGCCGGGGATACGATTTCGGCTAGGCGCAATCTATTAGATAATTCACGCAGAATATGGCGGATGATAACGGCGAGTATTGGGGCGTCTCTCCATGACAATATCCCTGGGGCTGTGTCAAACGCTGCCTTGTAGTCTACAAATACAGCGTACGGTGCTTGGTGCTTGACAGTGACCGAGTGCTTACGTCGTCTAGAAGCTTCTGGGATAGCGGTCATTGTCGACTGTCTGGCACGAAATCCATGCTGTTTCGGAGGAATGATTCCTGTTGTCTCGAGATAGAAAATCACTGTGAGTGAGCAGTCCGACGGAAGCCAAAGGCGAACAGAACAAAAGCCTCGGCCTACCACCCCAGTTCCCTTCTCATACACCCACCACCTCTCTACCCACCCACTCTGCGGTGGCAGCAGCAGCGGCAGTTGCAGCTGCTGGTGTTAATCAATTAAATTGAATCCAAGTGCTCCTTTATTGTTATCAAAGGGTAGAAACTTATATACATGGTTATTCACAAAAATCCTGTATTCAATATATATATATATATATATTATTTAGTATTACATCACCTTTCGGCATTGTTGATTATATTACATTACACGTATTCATTAATCAAGCATCTCAAGAAGATATCAGCGACCTAACGCCCAGATAGCTGGCGCAGACCGACATGTTTCATGATGATATTTGGTGCAGACAAGACCGCAAAATTTGCAGCAACACTCATCAGAAGGGTTATGGAACCCACTGCGGTGGCACAGTTTGTGGTGGAACCCATGGACGGAGTAGCGGGTGAGAACGTGTCGTTGCTCGAAGAGCGGTTCCATCCATGTATTGTCCAACATTGCCGGTGTTTTGTAGAAGGCTTCTGGCACTTCCCTCATTTTCTGCTCGAAGTGCCTACGGAACTCTCGCGGTGAGGCGGTGGTCGGAAGTTGAAAGCGGTTTACCATGTCCTCGATGAACGGCGTGGTCCTCGACAGACTAAGTTAGCCTATATATATATATATATATATATATATATATATATATATATATATATATATATATATATATATATATATATATATATATATATATATATATATATATATATATATATATTATACCGCACAATAACCCTTTTCAATTAGACATATATATCAAGCAAATTTATTTAGGAATTTAATATATACATGTGAGTGTTTAAATGCACGGCGCCAATGGCTCACTTCTCATCTATCACTCGTGTCCGAGTGGGAGTCTTGCCCGATCCCTGACGCGAAGATACCGCACAATATAAGAGCCATAATGAACAATTTACCATATAATAGGGCGCAATAATACCATTGCGTGGTATATGTAATAGTACAGTTTATAATATTCTCAACATTCTCGCCAATCTGCGTACTGTGCGACTCTGGAGAAACGGACAACGTAGAGCATACTGTTCTGCGGTGTGATGCTCTCAGGGAAGCACGGGACGCAGCACCAACCGCTGTGAGGGGCCGACCCATCAAGGAGGTGGTCTCCCATATGATGACTTCGGCGGAGGCATGGAGGGAGGCGACGAACTTGTTCGACGCTGTTTTGACACTCAAGACAGCCAAGGAAACGGCCAGGCGGGAGAGGTTTGAGCGGGTCTCTCGGGAGAGTGGTCGAGACGAGGAGCCGAGGGAGGGGGGAGGGGGTGGGGAGCAGCCAGGCCCTCATGGTCTCGACGCACCCTCACAGGACGGATTACAAAATGGCATCCCCCTATCCAACCGCAGGTAGACATGCGGGATGATAGTCAGGGATAGAGCTGATTGAAGGAGAACGGCAGGGACGCCTCTCCCACGGTTTCGATGTAATGCCAAAGTAATACCGAGCCTGGGGGGGTGGGGAGGAATCCGGGTTTAGTGGGTTTGCGAGTCTCACACTAGTCACGCAGGCTGCTAGTGGCGCATGTGCATCATGCATTACCGAAACCTCCCAGAACAAAAAAAAAACATTCTCGCCATGCAACATGAAAACATTCGTTGTTGATTCGATCAGATCGGGTAACTATTTTTGACGATATGGTTTGAGTACAAGCGCAGATTGTTGTTGCGAATATTAAAAAAGATGGGAAGTCTATTCGACTGAGAGTCGTGCGTACATTTTAAGATCTGCCATCGAGTGTTGTTCCGATATAGGTAGTAAGTCGAGACTGCCACGCTCTACCTTGCATCTCAATGTACGTCACGTCGAAGGAATTTAGACTGCACTTTTTCAATTCCATCGATATTGTAGGATAGCAGTATCCGTTAAGCAGCGCAGGCATAGACAGCGTCGGTTGGCGGCAATGGCGAAGCAAGCTAAATGCATGGCGCCAAATAGAAGATGCCGCTACCCTACTAGCGAAGACGCGGGAACTCACTAAATGCGCGAGCAGTCTGTGAGTATATAAAGAGGCATGAGAATAAATGAGTCAGTAGTCGTTGGTGCGAGCCAGGCAGAGGACGTGTGTTGTTTGAGCGAAAGACTAGCGAACTTGTAATGGTCGCTGGCCAGTCATGGGGGTGGCGGACACTACAAATATGTTTCTTCAAATACGGCCGCCAGATTTCACAGCTGTAGAGACATTTGGGAACTACAATGTTATTATAAAGGCGAATATAGAAGATCGGACATTCGATAATAAAACAACGACATATCATATTACATATAAAGCTAGTTTGCGCGATGTGAATGTTAAAATCTAGCTCCGGTGTTACCGTTACCCCGAGATGCTGCTTACTCTGGGTATATCTTGCCCATCAAGTGTGTAAACGTGGTCCTTTTTCAAACACGCAACGACGCATTTAGGGACCGAAATTGGCATATCATTTTAGGTTCACCAATCGGAGATGGAGTCAATTGTTCTCTGTAATATTGTGACAAAGTTTCACTTCCTCTGACCAGTACGACGATAGACCAGCCACCCACAACACCGTATGTGCATAACGGCGCAATTCAAATCTACTTCAACGGACCACGACCAGCGGTCACAGCGTCCAACGTTGACCTACCGACACATATCTCAACCAACCACAGCCTTTCGCGCCGAAACACCAACGACATCCGCCGTCCAAAACGATCATCGGTCGACACCTGGAGAGGGTCGACCTATGATCGGCAATCTAACTCAGACCTAAATTAACCTGTATTCGTATACGAAACAAACACAAACCACTGTAAATTTCGACCGATTTGAGAGCGGGTTCTGAGACTCTTTTGGGTGTCAGCACGCCGCGGTGTCTTGTGAGTCAATAAATAGGCCGAGCAGCCTGGCTAAAAACACACTCGTTGCTCGGTTATGCACTAGACCATATGCTACGCGTTGTCATTCTTCGTTCCTGAGTTCCTCGTGCTGCAGTACCTGTCCGGCTGAGTCTACATCCCCCGAGCGGACCAGCGTAACACAACAACGTTACAATATCTCTCTCTCTCTCGGCCTTTGTGCCAGATGGCCCATACAGTTTAATATCATCTGGGTAGAGAATTGTGCTTAAGGGTCTTGGGTACAAAGTTTTTAAGATCTAAGATGAATATACAGAATAATAATGGGCCTAGACATGATCCCTGAGGCACGCCCGAGGAACAAACCCCCATCCCGACTAAAACTGTTGTTGACCCGCACACAAAACCTCCGATTCGTTAGATAACTTGATATCCATAAAAGAGTGTGCTTGTCTATATTTAAGTCAATTAGTTTCTGTAAAAGTTTTAAATGGTTTACTCTGTCAAATGCTTTAGAAAAAAAATAAGTAAATACAATCAAATGCTTTCTTTTTGTTAATATAAATGGCCCAATGTTTGACCATTTCAATTTTCTTATACAATAATATTTTTTTATATTGGAGGGATACAGTCTAGAGTGAGGCTACATTTAGATGGGAGTTGATTTATTTTCTTTAAGATATTATATTCCGACACAAATAAATACGGACACCTTGATGACGTTGGCGCGGAGAAAATAATGATTTCGTCTTACCTGCCTGGGGCACGTAAATAGAGGAAGGAAAGTTTTAAAGGCATCCGCTTTGGAAATGTTATTAGTCATAACCGCATTACTTGTTTTTAGTACCTTTATATTCTCTTTTCCCTTTAGGCGCTTATTAGCATACCTAAAAAACGTTATAACAGTTTAAGAATATATATATATCTCCATGGAACGAGTGTTAGCTTTTCTATGATTTGGTCGTAGTCACCCTTAAAGAAATTAAACCCTCCCTCCTCAATAGGAGTATACTTGGGATCGAATAAAAGCCTAAAAGAAATTGCGTTATGGTCCGAGGGCATCGGGGATTTTAAAACATATATTTTTTCTATTATAACTGGATCGGTAGTCAGAACCAAATCAATCAATGTTATTTTGGGGTTTTCGTTTGGTGTAAAAGTTGAGCTTATTTCATCCGACAGATGACTGTTTGTATGATTAAATAAATCACTTGAGTTTATACTATATTCTGGCCCAACCTTGTCGATTGAGTCTCTTGCATCCACTGTTGGACGCGTAATTTCAGTCACTTGCTGATATAAACCGTTTGTTATACAAGCATTTGTAAAAGTAGCCTCCATGGTTTGAGAATCTAGAAGGGGCACATTTTGCCATTCATTTCTTGCATTCGTAGTATGAAAACATGCCATCCTGGCTGAACACAATCATCTTACTTGACCTCATAAAACTTAAACGTTTTTCTAACTAATATACAAACACCACCTCCTCGAGAGCCCCGATCACACAGGAGAACTGAATACCTATTATCACAGCCAGCCTAATTCACTATTTGTAATATGTCTTCCGCCTACACCTAACGATGTTTCAGTTATACAAATCAAATCAATATTATGTAAGGCGGTATATCGATTGAGCAACTGAACACGATCCTTTCTAATCGAAAGTGCATTGAAATATAAACATTTTGGAGCGCAGGTAGCGACGGGGGGAGTGGGGGAGGCGAAACTGGATTGAATGGGGCGATTCGTTTTGGTGGTAGAGGGGGAAAGTGGTGTCAATAGTAGACCAAAGGTTCTGGTGCGGGGGGCTGTATGGTTTCGAATAGATGATTGGAGTAGAACTTTATTTTCAGTTTTTGTGGAGCCATTATATTGTCCCGAGAATAAGAACTTTGTTCCGCCATTCTTCGAACGTATGTACAAGTATATCTAACTGGACGGCTATGTCCAGGTGGTTGGTTATCTCACGAAAGATATGCTGAGCAACCAACGTTTGCCATTCTCGATAGCGTTCATCACAAATGTCGTAACGCGCTCCACATTCGAGCTGCCAACGACTACAACGTCTCTGGGCAGTTCATGGTACACTCTGTTTAGCTGCTGCACGCCGTTTGAATTAGATTTGTTTGTCTCATTCATCTCCTTCATCTGCGATTTTGTTATTCATCTCCTTCCTCTTCGAATTGTTGTTAGTAATGTTGGTAACGAGTCATGTCGCTCGCCGTTGTTTCGATTGGCTATTGCTAGTAACGCGACAATCGCTGGTAACGCAACAATTGTTCAATAGCTCGTTGTTGTTGTTGTTGTTGTTGTTGCTGTTGTTGTTGTTCTCGTTGTTGGCGCTTGCTGGTGGCGTGTCAGTTTTAGATTATGTTGCCGTTGTGGCCCAGTTCAGCTCTCGCCAACTGAGAGACGATTGCCGAATGCAACAGCTACTCTACGGCGCATACATACAGCGGCGGAGGCAACGGCGGAGGCAGCGCGCTCGTCATCACCACAGACACGTTGGCACGTTGACTAACGCCGACTGTATCGAGTGCTGCATAACCGTTTGTCTGTCACGCTGTTTGTTGTCCGGCTGATTCGTGACAATAACGACGTCGAAAACGGCCGCATCGGCATCGGAAACAGTGGAAGCAGCACTCGTCGATTGGTTTCGACTCGCCACACACAGTTCGTTCTTCTCACTGCGCCTGGTCGTGTTCAACGAAGAACGTGGGTCCGGACAAGACGATTCAGAATGGCGTCGCCCAACGTAAAACCGGACGCAAAGTATACGCTTGCGATGGGCTTTCTCCAAAAGTTGTGCCGGAATCCGGGCGAAAACTTTGCCTTCTCACCGCTCAGCCTTGGCATCGCGTTCTCGATGCTAGTGGCCGGAGTCAAAGGTGACACGAAGAAGCAACTTCTCGACTTGCTTGGCTGTGCTAATGAGGCAGACCTTCACGCAATGTACGCCGAACTCATACAGGACAAGAAACTGCCCTATAAAATTGCTAATAAATACGTGGCCCAGAACAAACTCAAAATTCAGAAGAATTTTCAAACACTCGTTAAGGAAAAATACCAGTCGGAGGTCGAGTCGGTCGACTTCGTTAAGGATGCTCGAAAAGTCGAGGCTGCGGTCAATGCATGGGTGGCATCAAAAACGAACGACATGATACAGCAGCTTGTTGGCCCTGACACGTTTACAGGGGATACCAGTCTTGTGTTACTTAACGCCGTCTACTTTAAAGGTACGTGGGAGAACGAGTTCGATCTTGTTCCACACAAGATGGACTTCAAACTACGAGACGGGTCTACCGCAAAGAAGAACTTCATGACCAACCAGTCATCCGACTTAAGGTACCTTGAAACGAACAAACTCAAGATGGTTAAGATTCCGTACAAGGAGGCAGGATGCTACATGATTGTCGCCCTTCCTAAGGACGACCGTAAACACATTGATGAGGTTCTGGTAACGATGACTGCCGCCGAGATGCACTCGGCTGTGAAGAAGCTAAACACTGCACGTGGTCCGGCGGTGCTGTTGACGATGCCGAAGTTCAAGATTGATTACAAATATACCAACCTCGTCGACCACATGAAGGCTCTAGGTGTGACCAAGGTGTTCACACTTGGGGGCGACTTTGGTGACCTCTTCGAGGAGGTGGGCCGCACGATGAACGTATCACAAGTGGTCCATCAAACAGTGGTGGACGTCGACGAAAAAGGCACCGAAGCTGCAGCCGCTTCAGCCGAAGTCATTGTGCCTTGTTGCGCAATGGAGCCAGAAAACATCGTCGAGCTTAAAGCAGATCGAGCGTTTATGTTCTCCATTCATGATGGGAAGCACCATATTCCTGGATTTCATGGTGTATGCGCCCGTCCTTGATTCTGTGCTGAGAAAAATCGACCTCTCTAAAAATGCCTTTGGCATCTGCTGTTGCTCAGCGACATACAATTTGAGACACAGTTGATCATTTTCGCGTCATTCTGTTTGCACTGTCTTAAATCAGGTTCAAGAGAACCTTCGTGAGTTACATATTCGCAAAGTGTATTTTCTTGTGGAGTAAAGTTGTTGGTAATCTAGTTAGCCACAACGTGGTATGTTGTACGCATGTGAACGTTAACAAAAGGGTCTACCGTGTCTCGCAGGCTGGTGCACATTCAGCTAGAAGATCATCGATAACGTATGTTTCGTAATCGTCACTTCCATGCCAGGACGTAGGCAGGGAATGTTTTATTTGACAGCTCTGGCTAGCGCATACAGATTCTTTAATTATTAGCGCGGCATAGTATTCGTATTTGACCAACGTGTTGGTAATAAACATTTCTTACAGTTCTAAAAACGGAGATCCACACACTGGGTGTACGCGCATCATGGGAAGTAATGTATACTGATCTTTATTGTTATGGTAATTTATTTTTCTTGATAATAAAATCCTTCTGTCACTTACAGTGGTATTTATTGACCTTCGAAAGGCGTTTGATACAGTAGATCTAGACATTTAAAAAAAAACGCTTCACTTATCGGGCGGATGGAAATTTTATAAGGTGAGTGCGCCTACTTATCTCTGAAAGACGATAGTGTAACGATATTTTTAATATTCCAAATCATGCTAAACTAACCTTATTTGCTGACGACACGACGGCTTTATTCGTGGGCGACTCCTCCAACAGGTTGAGGCAATGATTCGTGAGGATATTGAAAAGCTATCTCTATGGTTCAGAAATATCGGCCTCCACACTAATTGGTCAAAAACAGGAGTTGTTCAATTTAAAACTCCAAGAGGCCAAACGTCAATCAATCCTGAAGCTTTTGCATGCAACCGCACGCTTGATATACTAGTTGAAACGAAGTTCCTGGGTATCGTTCTTGACAAACATCTGACGTTCCAAGGCCATGCAAAACATGTCAGGAAAAAAATGGTCAGTGGCGTAGCCGCCATATACCGCACTTGCAAAGTCCTTCCCCGCCAATGCCTTACGGCAATGTACCACGCGTATGTACAGAGCCACCTAACATATGGTCTGGAGGTGTTCGGTCTTTCTTATGCGTGTCATAAAACTCCGGTTCACCTGCTTCAGAAGAGGGCACTTCGCCTCGTCTTAGGTCTTCCACAGCGCATCTTAATAACAATTAAACAATATAAACTACTCTCAGTGCTCCCGTTACCATACCTAATTAAATTTACTATAGTTGTCGAAATAACGAATTCTTCTTGACCATCATCCCAACCTGGTTAGCCTTATCGAATCTGCAAGAACTCAAAACACCCGAGGCTCGGCATCTCACTTGTTTATTGTCTCCTCAGCCACAAGTACACACTCAAGGTTTGCACCACTGTAATTTAAGTGCTACCTTGTGGAACAAGTTGCCTACTGACATTAGGAGACTTATATCGCTAAGTCAATTCAAAAACACGGCAAGAACGCACTATCTAACTTTAATTGCGTCTGATTAAACCATAAGTATGTAAATATGTACACAGTCCATAAACAAATAATTGTAATAACACGAGATACTACGTTGATAATGTATAAAATCTTACTGTAACATGTACATTTGCTTCGCACTAGCCTGTGACTATATGAAGTTGTAACACAAATGAGAAACTACAATTAAGAATAAATAAACGTCATATTATGTAACTTCGGCGGCGAGCATGGCTCAGCAGATAAATTCAGCTTCCTTTTGCTAGCGCTCCAAGAGTCTCCTGGTCCAATTGAAGTGTGCACGCTGGTTCTTCTCCCAAACCTAGAGCTGCTGCAAGTTGTTTTTTTGTGAAGCAAGTCATTGCATCCAAAGATGGCGTGTGGCATTGTATCCAGAGGTGGGGTTTATTTTGACCTCAAATTGGAGCCTGTGGATGCTAGTGCGTAGAATACCTCCTATTTTTTGTGGAGGAGGTACTAAATGCAGTTACGCACTATCGCTAGGAATTTCTATCTCAAACAGTGTGGGACTCGAACCCAACGGTTGGATGTTACTCCGTTGAGACCCATACTTACTAAGTGCACCTCCCCCCTTGAACTTCACTCTCTGATAGCCCAGATCTTTATGGACAATGCTCCAGGAGCGTGGACCAGACACCTCATCCCGGACCTGACCATATGGTGTGTAACAGGGGCCACGGGGGGACAACCTATCACCTGACCCAAGTCTTAACGGGTCATGGTTGTTTCCAATCGTACCTCCTTAAAATCAAGATCGTGCAGGACCCAAGATGTGTGACATGCGAGACGGGCAAGGTAGACGACGTTACTCACAACGTCTGCTTCTGCCCAGCTCTTGAACAGAACAGCGAACATCGGCGAACTTCTTCCGGAACGAGACTCGATCAGTAAACGAGCTGATAGCAGGGATGTGTGCGGACGAGCAGAGGTAGTTACAGGGAACACAAATGATTGAGAAGATCGTGCAGAAGAAAATAGACCTAGAGTACAAAAGGAAACAGAGAGAGAGAGAGAGAGAAAAAAGGTTTGCTGACCAAGATAACTACAACTACTCAAATACCACAAAGTAACGTGCAAAACATATCCGTTGGTTTTCAAATAAACTTGCCGTATCAAAAGTGTGGTCGGTCCAATAAAAATAACAAAACGCTATCATATGATGCGACAGATGGAGTCATTCGCCGAAATAAAGCATTTGTTAATAGAATATTAAACGACTGCGTCACGTCAAACATAATAAGCAACTTGAAACTAAACTATGTAGAGCAACTTCAAAGTGCAATCTCTTAACCATCAGGACACCGATCAGGTTAAGAAGTTATAAAACGCAAACAAAATGTATATATATATATATATTCTGGCCCCGTATTTACGGGGAACCCCTGCGCTGGAGTGGGTCAAACTCCCCTTCGGGGGGGCGCGTAATATTCTGGGGTGTAACGCGGAATCGCGAGGTGAACGCGTCTAATCGGTACGGTGGAGTAGTGTGGTATCTCCATTCCGAACCTCGATAGTGGGGAGGGTGGGGGAGCTGCTGGCCTGTCTATTCGGGCTGGCGGGCACTCCCGTCAAGGCTCGCGCGTATTAAATCGCGGGCGGCGGGAGTGTAAGTATTTCTCTCTTTTAGTATATATATATATATATATATATATATATATATATATATATATATATATATATATATATTATTGTAGTTTACTGAGAATATATACATAATATATATAATTGCTGTATTGGCTGAGGCAAATTTTCTCCCTCAGTAGTTCTAATGCAGAGCCCTCATACGACGCTGTGAATATCTAAATTTGTAGGAGATAATGTTTAAGATGCATTTGTTTGGAAAAAAATAATACTGCATTAGTGCCACTATTGGAAATTATTATATATAAAATAGTCCCGCGTAGTGAATATCAAGAAAGTCAAATTTCCAATTTGCGCTCACAATTTGTGCTAAGAGGTACAACAAGACAAAAGTTTGTGCGCTAATAAATCTAGCTATTTTGATTTCCCTAGAGTGACGCATGCAGTAAAAATATCAATAGTATTATGACCATTCTGGTGGATATCTTTTTATTATCGGTTGTGTGTGGATATTTAAGAACGAAAGAAGTGGATTAAGTAGAAAAGTGTCCGCCAATTTCTTAAACAACGTATCCCATGAACAACATCGCTTAAGTTTGTTGAACTTATAAACAAGAGAAATGCACAACAGGACGTTTTTGAATTACATTTTCTCTTGGCCATCATCTCTCTAAAAACGGAATGCTCAAACTTCTGCACATGTTGGATACGCATTAGTAAATTAAAATTACTAATAGAGCCAAGTTATATTAAATTGGGATGATTGAGCAAATTTGATATATACAGGTAGTTCAACAGGTTCTTAAAATGAGCTTTTCAGAATTCGAATTTTGGCGCGCTTTCACCGCTAGTGGAAACGGCAACTTTTCGACTGTTAGCAGTCAAAATATTATGGTGATTGGCCGTTGCGATTTCGTTTGATCGCTTTTCCCGTGCAACGTATCGGCGTGATTTTGAAAAATGAAGAAAAAATAGTTTCGAGTTCAATCAAGCATTTTTATTTCAAAGCTTGGAATGCGACCCAAGTGAAAACTGAGTTAGACGAGGTGTACGGTGACTCTGCGCCATGTTTTGCCACTGTTTCCAACTGGATTAATGAGTTAAAAAGAGGTCGCAGATGAACTACGTTCAGGACGCCCAAAAACGGCAACTGATGAGGAAAACGTGGAAAAAGTGCGGAAAATTGTTGCCGCAGATAAGCGACTGAACATTAGGGAGATAGCGGAGGTCTTGGGGATCAGTTTGGGTAGTGTGCATTTCATCCTGCACAAGAACTTGAAGATGAAAAGCTCAGAGCAAAATGGGTGCCGCATTTGCTCAATTTAGGCCAAAAAGACGCGCGTGTTTCCGCTGCACAGCGAAATTTGGCCAAGATGTCGAAAAATCCGTCGGATTTTTGGCGCAGATTCGTGACCGTCGATGAAAGCTGGGTCCATCACTACACTCCCGAGACCCAAGAAGCATCTCGCCAATGGTGTGCACCTGGTGAAGGACTTCCAAAGAGGTTGCGGACAACGGCATCGGCCGGAAGGATGATGGCTACGGTTTTTTGGGACCAACGTGGAATAATTCTGGTCGACTATATTGAGAGCGGTAAAACGCTCACGGGAGAATATTATGCAAGACTGTTGGACTGCCTGAAGCAAGAACTCATCGTGAAACGGCCCGCTTTGCAGAAGAAGGTTGTCCTGTTTCACCAGGACAGCGCTCCTGCACACAAGTCGCGGCAAGCATCGGCAAAACTGGCCCAACTGAGGTTCGAACTTATTGAACAACCTTCCTATTCTCCAGACCTGGCCTCCTCTGATTATTTCCTCTTCAGACATTTGAAGAATAGTTTCGGTGGAAAGCGTTTTTCCAGCAATGAAGAGGTTAAGGCTGCTGTTAATGCCTATTTTCAGTCTAAAGACGTGGAATTCTACTTAAGAGGTATAAATGCTCTGAAATCTCAGTGGGAAAAGTGTATTGAACTTCTCGGGGAGTATATCGAATAAGAAAAAATTAAAAACAAGATTTGGAAAATTCTTGGTTTTCATTTTAAGAACCTGTTGAACTACCTATGTCATACAAAATGTATTATATATAGGAAACGCTATGTACATTTGAATTGAATAAACGAATGTATATAAAATATCCACATAAAACATTTATTTACTTTGCACACCAGTTAGTGAATGAAACACTCCAATGAATAAAGACAACGGCACTGCTCGTAAATATAGCTATATATACATAGAGACAACTCATTGCGTACATTTCATCAGATTTATGAACTTCATGCATCTTTGTTTTTAAAATACACCTAGTAGGAATACCCCAACCACATAATCTCTGATCAATACTCCATCTAGACAATACACTGGTAATGTACAAACAACCATTCGGAACTCCTTTCGTTTTACTTCGCTCAGATTTTACTGCTAATCTATTGCATATATATATATATATATATATATATATATATATATATATATATATATATATATATATATATATATATATATATATATATATATTTGTGTAGACAAGAGTAAACTCTTGTCTGTTATTGCAAATTAACTTGCAACGTGCGTTTTACTTATGTATTTTCTTATTGTTCTAATTCCTTTCATTCGCTACACACTTAAATATATATATATATATATATATATATGTCTCAAACGTTCCTTTCAATATTGAAAACAATATTGAAAAATAATACTATCTACAATGCTGCAGTGACAGTAGTAATCGTAACGTCCTTACTTGTCAATTCGAATAACGGATAATGATCATGGTTGCCATGTGTATTTCTGTCGACTCAAATTAGGAATTACCAAATAGCCGAGTACAAATCGCCATCTCGTATCGGCTTCCGTTGGCATTTTGTGCATGTACGTCTTGTTTCTCTCACTGTTCAGGACGTGTCATATCATCGTAACATAATTTTGATTTGTTTATTTCGTTGTCAGTGTGTATTTACGCATGGTAGGCGACACCTCTGTTTTGTTCTAGTTGCCTCTTTATTCTATCATGTACGTTAGTGATGCTACGTTCCTACCGTCGTGCTTCGTCTTCCCTCTCTCTTTGCAATTCGCAAGTCTTTGCGGTGATCCGTTTGCCTGTTGTTCGCCTGTCTGCCGTCATTGCTCTGTCCAGGATTTGGGGTTCGTACGCGGGGCACCGATATTCGCGGGTCGACTGCCGATCGAGGTCGACAAACTCTACCATTTCTAATTATCGGATTCCACGGGACGCTGGCACCCGAACCACCCTCCTCACTCAAATGCTCTCCTTCACTTCGATAAATAGGCCTGACCTGTATTTATTCCCTGATAATGTTGTAGGACCTCCTTTTGTCAGCCTTCACACGGCTGAGCGGAACAAGGGCAACCAGTGTGCGCGTCGATAGTAGCGGTAGTAGTATTACATAAAAGCATTACCACCACCATGTTCCACCCTCCTGGCAACGACCCTGGAAAGAACATCAATATTCCCAGGGATATGTTTTCAACACTTGCGTCGCGTATCCCAACATTAACCCGCTTCTTAAAGCCATCACTCTGCAAGTGTCGAAAGAAAGACCACTTAAACATTCTCTCACTGTTGGTTCGTCTTAAAGTACACCTATGCGGTAGTTCCTTGACTTGAGCCTCGTTAGCAAACGAGTACAACTAACAGGGTAAAGCGACAACAACGACGTATCCGCCAAGTCGTCTGAGCAGCCGGACATCAGAGTAGCCGACAAGAACCGCAGTAACGGAGATCTCTGGTCGCGTCCTCGGATCGCCTCCAGCCCACGGCACAACGGTAAGCTTCGATTGAAGGTGACGTGAGGTCCGCGCGTCGCGAATGCGTGTGGCTGTCCAAGTCCTCGCCTAATTGTGGGACCGCATTTTTTGCGCGATGTTCATGCGGTGCAATGGTCACTGCTGAGCACCGCGTCATTCGTTCGTCCACACACTAGATAGCCCATGCCAGCACCCAGCACGACAGCAAGACATATCCACACGTTGCAGCACATGAACAGCAGCATCAGAAAGTAGGCCAGCGTTAGCTGCACCACGTATAGGGCCGTCTGCTGTAGGTGGGTGCGGCTCCATATGCCCGGCCTACGAAATTAAAGCACACGACACCTCCATAGTTAGTTCTCTACTGTTCGCAATGATGATGCCGACTAATATTAGTATTCGGTGAAAAAAAGCAAAATAACTTTTAAAAAAAATGAAAGACATATTTATCCAGACATCATCACATGGGTATATATATGTATATACATATATATATATATATATATATATATATATATATATATATATATATATATATATAATCAGGGTTTATCACATGTAAAGAATAGCCACCTTACTTGCCGAAATTAAACTCGCTTAACTATTTCCTGAGGATTGACGCCAATGTTTGCACATTTACATGACAGTGAAATAAGATCCCTCAATATAAGTTCGTTCGTGAATTGTGCAAGGCCTTCTTCGGCAGACTTCGAGATGTAAGTTCAAGCCCAGCGGGGTAATATGGAAAATTGATGTATATATGCTACCTAATAGCTTCTTTTGTGGAGGAGGGTGATTGCAGTTACGCACTGTCGCTACGAATGGGCGTGCTCCCTCTTTCGAGGGACCACTCCTCCCATAAGCTTCACTCTCTAATGGCCCAGATATCCATTTAACAGTACTATGGGCCACCAGGAGCAGTGACGAGAGCCTAGCAGATCATGTGGCCAAGGTCATTCACGGGATCCCCCACCGGTCCGACTGGCTTGTCCCAACAGCTGCGAATCCGTTTCATTGCAAGCTTCGTCATGTGTTGATGTCGTAAATGCAATCCGTTCTCTTCTATGCCTGCCGAGCTCGGCTTTCTTTTTCGTCACTGCAGTTGCCATTTCTTTTCCCAGATGCTGTGCTGCATATATACTCCACAAACACCCTCATGTTCTCCTCGGTGGGTCTAGTGTTTCGACTCCTCGTTTTTCTTCCTCTCGCAGATTCCCGAAAGAGCTTTGCCGATACAAAAGGGATAGCTTTGGAAATCACCGTGGCCGGTGAGACACCGCGTAACGAAAAGTTCATTTTCCCTGCCGGGCGGTCTATCCATATTTTTGTACTGGATAAGCAGGCGAACTGGATGATTCGGTGAGCCTGTAAAGATGGCATCCCACTCTCCTTGCCATAGTCTTACCGTTATGTCCCTCTCAGCTTCTTTGTTGAACTCCGGCCCTCTTTCCCAGATCCTTCTCTTTTCGTTTGCTATTAGGTCCTAAGGTGGGAAACCAGCCAGTACCAAGACTGTGTTTGTGCTAACCATGCGGTAAGCTTACAGGGCCTTAAGCACCGCTGCTTTGTACGTGCTTGTTAGAGCCTTTCTTGTCGTGTCGTTTTCAGTGTGTTTCGCAACCAGACTGGGGCTCCGATTTGGCAGAATCTTGCCTATCGTGTTAGCCGCCTTGGCCGTGCACTTCCTGATGTGACTAGTCCCCCTGAGGCCCTTATCTAATAGGACGCTCGAACTCCTGGCTGGCCTCCACCGTGTTACCTGATAACTTATATATATATATATATATATATATATATGCATTCGTATTTACCTTGTTTCAACGTCTTCCACCTGCGGACGGTTGGGTTGCGTTGGTACACCGTTACTAGTCCGTACCGCCGTGTATCTAGAGTTCAGAGTTGTACAACAAACAATTATATTAAGATACGCCAATTTTAGAACTAACAGCAAACACATCAAAAATAACAAGAGTATATATATAATATATATATATATATATATATATATATATATATATATATATATATGTATAGGCATCACATACTACCCTGCTAAATATTGGTTGGACTCGTATGTAGCTATATGTGTTATAATACATAAATGCTCTAGGTAGACATATATATATATATATATATATATATACATATATGTATATATATATATATATATATATATATATATGTCTACCTAGAGCATTTATGTATTATAACACATATAGCTACATACGAGTCCAACCAATATTTAGCAGGGTAGTATGTGATGCCAACACTTAGAGCTGGGTTCTCTAGATTAATTTATACGCAGTAGCTGAAGAAACCCTTTTCCCACCAATACTACGATAGTCGTATCTACAGCTTACCTTAATCGGCGTTCCTTGTAGGCAAGCATCGCTCTTGTCATTTTGATCGCCTCGTAACAGAATGCCAATATGAATATTATCACACATGATAATATTAAGCCACTCACTCCATCAACCTAAAATTGTAAAATGCGTTACAAACACACATTTATAGTCCGCAAAATGTTAGTAGTCTTAATGCGTCGAAGTTTACTATATTAACGGCTCAGCTAAGGCATGTATATTTACAGACACATTTAGAAAAAGGCAGTACGTCCATGTGCTTATGGTCCGAAACCAACTTTCCTTTCACGGAAATCGCTATTGGAATTTACCTTGACTTCTTGATACGTTTGTGTGTAAAGTTAATGTAGGACGCTACTGGGTGTATTGTATCGCACTCGTATATTTATACAGTATCAGCAAGAGAAGGGAGCATGACGTTATATAAGCAAACAGTGAAACGCCAAACGTCGACAGATAACTTAATTGTCTAAGATTTTCTGCAAACAGACTTACCTGCCAAAAATCGAATAACAGCGTTTCCTTCGTGCCGAAGTGAAAACTCATCATGTGCATTCCCTGCAACACAGTCAATACCACTTTTGAACAACGCTGCTGATTGACCCCCGTTGATTTCATCTGATCGCTTGGATACCAGGTCTGTATGAATACATAGTAGATCTCAGACATAACTTAGCATGTGTAATTGGCACCCGTTTTTTACTGCATTATGCCAATGACTGGGTATTTCAGAGTATTGCCTCTGGTTATATTATATAATAATCCGGGGGGGGGATAGCATTCAGGGAATTTATTGGCTTTATTTCACAAATCAGAAACAAAATTATCAAATGCGAAGCAATAGCAGGGAATATATATAATATATTAGCTATAAATATATATATATATAATATATAATAAGATATAGATTATACAATATAGATATATATATATACAGAATATAAATATCTCTATTATAGATATAAAAACTATATATATTCGATATCTATATATACATATATATAGATAATATATTCTCAGATTTCTCAAAGAATAAAAAATATGCATTCAATTTGTTTGCAAAGTTTCTCGTACAGTGTGCGCTATAATTTGACAGTGAATGTTGTCTAAAATTCTACTCCACCAGAGTCTAACAACATATTTTATGCCCTATGCTGTCCTGTTTCGGTTGCAGAAACGCACACATCGATTCGTGTCGCACGCATCACTCTGTTCTTGTCTAATTTTAATTATTGTTATTACAGTGTGTTACAAAAAGTGCATCATCCTACCTTTGCATTACGCCCATTCTCCCTAGAAAGCCTTAATTAAAAAGAAAACCGCTCATGATTGCACGTTAAGTGAATCAAACGAAAATCCTCCGCTTCCTGTTGGTCTGCTATTTACGTTCGTAGTCCACATCTAACTATACTTGGATTAAACATAACTAACTCATCTACATATATCCGCAAGTTTACCCTCATTTCCCCGCAGCGCTTCGTTAACAGGCTGGGCGGGCAGGCAGGAGACGGAGAAGGGGGAGGTGAGGTAATTAGCGGACTCCGCTTGCGGGATCAGGATCCGGGTCGGTCACTGTTTTCCAGGAATGTCGCGCAGCATGCGCAACACTATTTTTACTTTTTATTTTTTTGGAAGGTCTCGGAAATGCGCATCACCGAGCAAGATGGCTTAGTGGCAAAGCCTTTGCCTTGCATTCGGGAAGACTGGGTTCGAGACCCAGACCGGCCACTCTTAAATTGGTTTGCATGGTTTCCAATTTAGACAAGGTAAATGCCGGGGTGGATTAAAATTAGCGACCATGACATGAAAAAAACCGTACACGGGCAATAGCCTTACGGAAAATCTATTAAAAACAATGCATAATGCACAAGCGCTACTGGCAGCTAGCAGCAGATAGCGTGGGACCCACTCGCACCCACTAAAACCGATATCCTCCTCGCCACCCGCCCAAGGCCCGGAATTGCATTGGCATTACTTCGACAACCCTCCCCGCGAGAGGGGAGTCTCGCGTTCTAACGCTCTATGCGCCTAGTTATGTTTGCGCCTATGTTTGCCCGCACTGGGGAACGCAAGACCTACATCCATTCCGTGTGTGTTGCCTGCTGTCGCTGCTGGACTCGGATTGGCGTCGAGGAGTGAGGTGGACATCTGCGAGCCATTGATATACGAGGCGTCGCTCATCATGTCGTGAGCACCATGTGTGCTACCGTGGCCATGATGTGCACTCGAGGAGTCGGTGCCGCCGTCATTGCCGTGACTGCTGTGGGCACCAAATGTGTGCTCCATCGCTGCGTCGGCGTACGGAGAATCTGAAAGACAACTAGTAGTACAATACAATCGAAACATGGCGGCCGTTATTAGCGCACGCACGCAAAGCTAATGTACGCCATTAAATCAAATTAATTTGACACTTAACGTATAGGACAGTTCAATCAGAATCAGCGATGCACGCCGGTCAAAAATCGTCTATATATCAAAATAGCTTCAGAGTATTTTGGCTTTGTAGGAAGGATATTTGCAGCAAAGAGCACCTATGCTATCGAAGGTCTTCGGCCTTTTATGCGTCTCTTTGTGTTAAGAATGTGAGACGATTCGATGTGTGCTTTGCATAAGCATCGTTAACTAGAGAAAGAGAGTGAGAGAGAGAAACACGCGAATAGCACTCGTAAATTGAGGAATCCGGGATAATACACACACACACATATATATATATATATATATATATATATATATATAATGTACAAGAAAAGGTAGGTTTCCCCAACAGTCCTTGTGGCAATAACAGCATAACCGCCGAGGGAGCAGTATATGGTGTATCATCAATATTCTCAATGGCATAAATTCAAAGAAAATTCGATCAGCATTAGAGATCGAACCTGTGTATCACGCCGGTAGATGACAACCATGACCCTAGAGCACGCCACCCACCAGTTCTAGACTCGGCCTAGTTTTCGACGCGCGGCGCCGCTATCAGCCTATATCATTATTAACTCACACGGCTCCATTGCCACTGAATCGCTACGGAGGCGTCACCATCAATCCGCTGAGCAGCATCTCGTGATCTTTCCTTCTTTTTATTCTTCTCTCTGGTTAGTTGTTCTAGTTCTTCCACTCCCCTTGGCTCCGCTCCACTTTCCTCCATAGAGGCAGGTGGCAACGAGTGGGGGGGATAAGACGTGAACAAACAGAGTTTCGAATAGTCTTAAGCTACCGAGCTAGATACTGCCGGATCGGAAACTATGCTGTTATTAGTGATTAGTACGTACGCATATATATATATATATATATATATATATATATATATATATATATATATATATATATATATATATATATATATAGCCAATGAACCCTAATGGTAGGAGATACACGAAGCATCATACGCAATTCGCAATCCTGTTCAAGCTGCAACCAGCGACACTTTCACTCGTGCTCTGCGTTCTATAAGTTAAAGTGAGAGTTCGTTGGTTGGAGGCTCACGGTTTTTTCCGACGAGCCAGGCCTAATCGTCCGATATGGCACCGTAGTAACCGACACTCGAACTCCCTCTGTTGTTCACGGTTACGGCGCATCTAGATCTGGCTACACAGTCTCACAGGCAGAACAAAAGTGCGAAGTACTCGCGCTGTAATTCTCATAGCCTTACTAGTTTCGTGTTTTAGAAAGTTGGGTGGACCTGTCTCGCAGACGACGTAACTACTGCAAAACCTTTACAATCGACTTGTAGCAACATGAACAGCATGTAGCATTATGATTTTGCTCTAGTGGCTATTAGTAGATCTACAGCTAGATATACAGTCAGACTGGGGCTGTAGATTCTGAACTGTAGTTCGTAACCCACACTGACAGATCTGAGCTGAAGGACAAATAACAGGTTCACTAGAGGCAGCTGTTTATCCACGTGGTTAAAAAAAAACATATAGCACATTTATTTCGTTTTCTAGTTAGAACTGGAAATACCAGAAATCTAAATGCCGCCAAACTCAACGCAATGCTTCTGTAATGCGTTGTGAACTCTCATCACTCGGAGAGCGTACGGCGAAACGAGTACAAGAATTTGTAAGCTGTCTCGGCAAAGCCAACTTGTATCGTTGTAATAGATCGGATATTCTCTGGTCCATCTGACAAAACTTTTTAGCAAACAAGACATCTAAACGAAAATGCCAGTTGCCGCTCAGTTGGATGCGGGCACCGTTTGCTCTCTAGGTTCAGATTTCTGAAACAAGGTAGAAAACTGTTGTAACGTGGTAGTTCTGGACCGGTGCAAAAACAGAACTTTAGATGCTCGCTTTCAAAACTTAAGCACTTAACTAGTGACCAGTTGATGTGACTAAAATGAAATATTTAGATGTTAATAATAATAATAATAATGACAAATGTGAAATTCTTAGTTGCGCTGCATACCGAATAGTGATGGAATATGTGAATTCGTTTTGTCTTCGTTTGTCGAGGTGGTTGCTGGACAAGTGATGCTGGAAAAGCCGCTTTGTCACTGCGTTGCTGATTGGAGGCAGTGACAGGAGTCTCTCTCTTTTTATATATATATATATATATATATATATACATATATATATATATATATATATATATATATATATATATATATATATATACCGAGGGAAAAACGAGCGCGAGGAGAGTATTCGAAATATGGACTGTTGGCACGTGCAGCGCGCCTGTTACGTTCTCGTTACGTCTGCGTGTCATTGTTATTTGTGCGCGCGCGTAGAAAGAAGGAATATTCTCCTCTCCTCCATAGTTCACCATGTCACCATGGCATGAGGCCAAGGTGGACAAGTCTAACTAGCATATGGTTGAGTAGTACATGGAACGGTGACGGTCCACGACGTGCCATACGTTCAAAGGCGGCTACCAATTGTGAATAACATTAGATCGGAAACTGTCATTTAAATGAGTTTATTGTTTATTTTCTAAAACATAATATACGTTGTGTAATTCTTCTTCTTCTTATTATTATTATTATTATTATTATTATTATTATTATTATTATTATTATTATTATTATTATTATTATTGTTATGGAAACAAAGCGTATTTTAATACCCCAACCATTGCTAAACAAATCAAACCAATATAACAAAAACCTAACAAATGACATGAAAATGTTGACCAATTAATCTCATTTATTATACTACAGTCATATGACAAAAACCAGAGACCCTCAATTCTTCAAATGATTTATGATTATTAAACGCAGGCCGGTAACATATATAATATGTCGCGTCATCGTTGCCTGTGTGTGGTATCGCGTGCAACAGTTTCTTGATGACACTGGTACATCGTCAATACAAAAAAAAACAAATATATATCCCTCACAGTCGTCAGTCTATGCAACTCCTCGCGTGACCACTATTATTGGCTATTACTGCTACTACAACCACTGCTACAACGATGAATCTCAATAAGCACAACGTCGCACCACTGCGCAAAAACAAACACACACACACACACAATGTTTAATTGTGAGATTTTTGCAAAAGCTAACTAAACGGCGTATCTCTCTTTAATCTGCCTTTTCTTCTTCTTCTTCTTCTTGTTCTTGTATTTCCGTTTTTCTTCGTCGGCGTACTCATATATTATGAATACACTAAGAAATATGCCGGAACAGGGTATCCTCATGATTTTTACTCTTTAGCCTTTAAGACTCGGGCCAATCCAGAACCTATTTTTTTTAATTGCATGGCAATACTTCGACACCGGCGCGGGGGGTGAAGTCACATATTCTAACGCTCCGTGCACTTTGCCGATGCTCTTCCGTCTTCGTACCTCTATGATGCTATTCAAGAAATTGCATTCCTCAGGCCAGCCTTCCGGCATGTGATCATATGGGCAACTCGGTCCGTCAAGCAGAGATCCTGCACACCTCAAGACGCGACAGAGCGCGCCCTTGTGAGGGCCCCGCACCGGTAGACTTCTCGGGACTCGAGATGGTCTCCAGGGTCTCCGGAGTCGCACAACAGCACACAGATGTCGGTTGTCGGCTATCCATTTATTCTCTCCAGGTAACCACCTGAAACGGTTCGTGTCCCGTCAGCACTTGAACAGCGCAGTCTATGCCGGCAGCTGCATCCAGGATTATCCTGCTTGTCGGACACGTTGTATTCAACGTTTGCCCCCCTTCCCTGCTGACCGCGGAAGATCCGTCGAATGTCTGCGTCAAAGACACGCATCCGCTGGACAAGCCCTCGCTGGACAAGTTCAGAGAAGCATCTAAATGCGGCGTCTGTACGCGGAACCTTATCCAACTGAGCTAGTCTACGTTATATGAGTTATATAAACACATCTGAGTGATGTTTTGCCTGCATACGTTCGAGTTGATCGATTTATGAACATACACACACCCACACCGACAGTCACGCTTGGAAGCCGTTGGTTTGGTTCAGGGTTTTGTGACTGCCGCTCGCATAATAACAAGCTGGCTGAGTTGTGAATGGCTGTGTTGACTGCTGCTACACAGCCAAAACCTTTACGCCGCGTCTCGGTTAACGGTGACAGCCCATTCTAATGGAACAACAAAGAGAGCAGGAACCAGATGTTGCTACCCTTGTGGTTTTTGTTGCTGTCGTTTGTTGCTATTGTTGCTACTGCTGTTTCAAATCGGTGGTATTTGTGCTGTGGTCATTACTTCTTCTTCTTCTTTGCTAGTGCCGATGTGACTCCTGCAGTCGGCTAGGGTCGGTCGCTGATGTTTTTGTTGTAATCCAAGGGTGGTGTCTTTGTCGTCATAGCCCGTCTGTTGTCGTATTCTTGTGTGGCCGTTGTTGTTGTTGTAGACGCGTTCAAATGGTGGCGTTGCTGCGACAGATACCGCAGTCGTTACCATAGTTCTGTTTCTGAACCTGTTAAACGTGGTTCTTGTTATTGGTTCGCCGCCGCTCTCTATAGGCTCACCACAATAAGGACAGGTGCTTGATGAAAGACCAAACGATGTATTAAAACACTGCCTGCCAGGGCAACTACAACAACAACAATACGAACAGCAACAACAGCACTAAATACAATTACATCTGAACAATAACTAAACACCATTTAGTTTGATTGACACAAGCGCGAACACGCCTGGGCACGGCAGGCGACCAGTATCGAGTAGCGATCCGATGTGGGGCCAAAATTAGTAACGACCACGGAAAACGATACTACAAGCAAACACTCACACACACACACACACACCGAAATTAGAACAGCCTAGATGACTTTAAACAGTTGGCAACACCTAAAATATGTCATTTTGCCGTTGACTAATCAATGCTGGCGACAGTAGGCAATAGCTAGGCTCGGGGAAACTTAGATTGTTTAGATTTGCAGTGATTCAATAAACAAAAATCACTGAGCTTGGATCTATTCCTCAATGACATTTATATACCAATATAAAACTGTATACTCTAAGCTCAGGTAGGCAGCAGACTGTTGTACAGCCCTCCCATATAAGAACGAAGATGAGCCCCAAAGTTGTCGCAAGCATGCAGCAGGTAATACTTTTGCTAGGTCCTTTGTCACAACGAAGGTGCTTTACAGTTTGTACAAACGTATTGTATATGATCAATAAATCATCGCAATATTTTCTATATATACGTTAAGACCTGGCAAAGTTTTTTAAACTTCTGTGACAGAATACAGACAAGTATAGCTTTTTGCCCTATTTCTACTAATTTTCGCTAATTCAAATTTCTATACATTCTTAGCGCCGTGGATTTATGTATCAAAACAAATCTCTAAGTCGATGTGTTTAATCTTCACCTCGACAATTTCAAGCAAATCGGAATCGTTTTCCTCTCAATGTTTTAAAATGTTTTTTTTCTTTAGGAAATAGGAGGAAATCGCACTCTATAAAGTCGGACAAATAAGCTGGGCGCTATGTCAGCTTGACTCCAGATGCATGAAAAGCCTTAGTGCTTTCATCCCGCTGGGCTGGTGCGTTGTTGTGTTGGAGGAACCGTCGCTTAAAAGACACTATAGAGCTTTTCCTGGTGAGTGTTGTAAAGATTTTTGTTAGCCATTCCGTCGTGTGTTTCGTAATAGAAGTAGTTCACCACTGTACCACCTTCGTCCAGTTCGACTACGTTTGGTAAGTCCGAGGCGGAAAGTCGTGCGGGATCTTATGAAGCGACGTAGTACCCAAGCTCAAAGTCTCCTCTAGCGATGCATATGTTACGTACGTAAGTCTTCATCAATCGCACCCTTTACACGGGCCACGCATTCGTTGCTGTTTTGGCCGTCATTCAAGGCCCAAGAAATGTCCAGTTCAAAATCTTCCATACTATACCTACACAGTTCCCAGGGAGGATCTTAATCCTCAGTCGATCGAAGTTCTATGTAGGAGAATCGACTCGAATTTTCCACCCAAATATCACCCCCCCAACCCCCTCCCCCCGGAACACGCGCTGAGACCCTCAGAATTTCCGTTTGTCTTCAAGCCTTCAGGGCCGTTCCCCGATAAGAGCAGACAGACCGCCCGGACGGCACGACCCTCGTAGCTCTCGAAAAGGGTAAGACGCTTGCTTAGGACGCCACTGTAACTGACTCCTTAGCCTCCTCTAGGGTAGGTCACAATGCCTCTCAAACTGACTATGTCGTCAGCTTGGCTAAAGAGACGAACAACACTCGAGGGTCTTGGCCCGTCAACTTGCAGAACGATCAACCACATTTCGCAAGCTATTCGAGCAGCTGACAGGTGGCCGGGGGACGGGGGTAGGCTTTACGGCTAAGGAGTTCACTGGACATTCAACGGAAGAACTCGATGACATTATCAGGAACCCTTGTAAATTGGTCGGCACCGGACCTTGATGGTCAATGTGTATATATATATATATATATGCTTAAATAGTAAACTTAAAGTTTTAAATGCTTAAAACAATTAAAATGTATATTTAAATATCTCAATGAATTAAAATAGTTCAGCCGTAAATACCATAATATATTCAACTATAAATATGCCATAGTTCTTCCTCTGAGGATATATATATGATGATGATGATGATGATGAGGTATCCATAAGTAAATAGGGTGCGTCATAGCCATGCGGAGCGCGCGCATTTTTTGTGTCTCTATATCTTTGATGAACAGGAACCCCTGCTGAACGACAAAAGTAATAATGACCGACGCACGAATATAAGCGTCGTTCGTCATTCTTGCCAGCTGTAATTTGTCACAACAGTTTATGTGATTTTAGGTCTATATATATATATATATATATATATATATATATCTCGAGAAAATCAGTTGATCGACTCAAGATACAGTTTCTTAAGCAGGTTCTGTCTCTGTCGAGGGTAACGCGCGGCTTCCACTGTAGGCGCCATGGGCTGATTCCACAAACAATGAATGAAACAATGAACGCGCTCTAGCAGGCGCCTCGTCTCACAGTCTATGAATTGCGAGACAATTATACAATCTCACAGTTTATGATTTGCCAAGCAATGATATGAAAGACTGCGAATACTAATAAGGTGCGATGACAACCCTTGATTGGCTGACTGGCTGTGTCCAACACGACCAAGAACGAACTCAATAAAGATCCGACGGGGTCACTGCACGGCTGGCTCGGGCACCGGTACGCCGTCGAGCGGCCAACTAAAAGGGAGCACTGACCTATGCAATGGTCAATGGCGTAGTTACGTTACGCCCGTCCAAACGCGCACCGAAACAACCGCGTTCGACGACTTCGCCCGCAAGACTTCTCGACAATTGACGGAACACGTCAAACTAAGCATTTTTTTGTATCCGTTATATTTACACTACTAAGGTTATATATATATATATATATATATATATATATATATATTCAAGTAATCAATCACCAACGGGGTGAGCATGACAATTAGATATATATATATATATATATATATATAAATATATATGCGTGTGTATATGTGTATGTGGCGTTGTATGTACAATGCGTTCAATTCAATTTGGCGTATATTGTCGTTAAGAACTATAAATACGAGCTTGGTGAACAACCTTAGCTCTACGAACATGGAGATATCAAAAAGTCCAAAGAGTTATCCAGGGAGAAAACTAATCAAAGTAAATTTAATGGAAATCAGATTTGGAAATTTGTTTGCACGAAGAGATGTTTGCATAATTCGCAAGGCGTCATATGTGGTGGCTTCAGATCAAACTTTAACGCGGTCAAATGTTTTTAGTTGGCCAATTCTGGACATTTGCCTTCTAATTGGACAAATTCTGGGAGATATATGTATATATATCGACTCGCTCCTTAGGTGAAATGGGAATATGTATAGATTACAAGAGCCATTTAAGTATACATTCATTACATGTTTGGAAAATATTACTTAGATTATACGCGTCCAAACGTAAGCCAACATAATTCCACTAGATGTCACGTCGCTCAGAGCCCAAAGGTTTCACCCGTTAAGAACTATTACGTGAGATACTTCTTTGGCAAATGGCTATTTCTTATCTATTCAGCTCATTTTGTAAATTGTCATGTCCAACCTAAGGCGAAAACTAAGCACGTGAATTTAGACCGTCTTCTGTATAACCGACACGATTAAAATACGTTTATTTAAGATTATGCTTATTATGTCTTCATTGCGACGCAATGAAGAGATCGATGGCCGGCAAGCTAGAAGCCACAAGAAGCCGCCGGTTCGACATTCCAGCGCGACACCTGAATATAGCCAAGTGAAGTGAGTTTTGAAGTGATTTCTCCTAAGGTTAAAAAGAGCAAGGTTTATAATGAGAAACAAGATTTAATTTTCTTATTCAAAGACTGACCCTCTCACATAAACGGTGGTCGTATTCTTATTAAATGGATCCGAGCTTTTATCATCAGTTGTAACGAGAGGGTTCTTTCACACAATTGGCTACTCTGTAACTAGACACAACAAAGTGAGGGCATACCTATATAAACAAAAATAAAATATTCATATTGCGTATCATGCGTATAATGGAACATGTATGCTGGCGTCTATGGCAAATATCACGTGTCCGTTTCGCCCGAGCTCGCGCAAACCACTGTAGAGAGAAGAGTGCCCGAACTAAGAAGCCCTGGCGGCCAGTACCCGTCAAGCACACTGAGTGGGCATCCTCTTACTCGGCAGTCGCACGTCTGTCACCCAAAAAAAAACTCTCCTCGATTCCCGCTTTCGCTACCCTACGCGCTAATGGGCATCATGTTCTTCTTTTGGCGCCGCATCCTTTGCGTGTAAGGTCGTAAATCCGGTCGGGTGATAGTGGCCACGGACAAACACGCATCAGAGCCGCGTCAAGATTTGACAATTAGTCAGAACGATTTATGTATGTATATATATATATATATATATATATATATATATATATATATATATAATTTTCTATCAGCCAGACAATATGGATATATATATATATTTGCAGTACAATATGTATGATGGTGCCTCTGTGTTCCTAATGTCGAAATGCTAGTTAGGTGATTACTGAAGTTGTCTACTTTAGCATTATGTCTAAAAGTGCAGGTTTAGAATTAGGTTTATATGTGAATGTGCTCTATACAGGTTTAGAATTAGGTTTATATGTGAATTATACGCGAATGTGGTTGTTATTACAACGCAGGCCCCTAGTTACATGGGGTGCGGGGGGCATTCTTCTCCCTCTCTCCTGGCTTCCCGCGTTTTAGTCTAATTAGCCCGGCGTCTAATCCGCGTGGGTCACCTAGGACTCACACACACACACACGCAAGCACACCTACCTAGGATCACTATTAATTTATTTTCAGATTATACTTTAAATTGCACGTAGCCGTAGCAACAGCAGACATAAGGGGCTTGATGTGCATGCATAATGCAACCCAACTGCGGACTGTCTAGCTACTGTTTTGATTCATACATCAGAGTAGAGATGGAACGAGATGAGTGAGGACGTCTCTTTCTTTCGAGGACGAGTTGCAATTGAGTTGGTCGTCGTTGACAGGACGACGAACGTCACAAGCGGCAAGAAGTGCACTTGGTCGGCTTGATCGTAGATTTCTTAGCGCGGCCAGCAGCAGCGCGCTTAGCCCGCCACGGCGCGGGCGTATTTCTTCTTCCCTCCTTCGACATCAACAACCTCATCTTCCTCAATGCCGAGAGAACAAGACGAATGCCGATTAACTGACCCGGCTAGCTAAACAAGCCAGCGCTTCACGATGCGCAGTCCGGTTGCACTTACGTCGAGTACCGATTGGCGCCCGTTTCTACCCATTCATAGCACTAGTAGTGATGTTTGTTTTTGTCTCGTTGTCATTGTTGCTATTGTTGTTGTTGTTGATGATGTTATTGTTGTTATTGTTGTTGTTGCTGCTGCTTTTGTACTTGCATCGTTACCTACAGTGGGGTAACCAGAACAGTGGACATCACTGAGTGAACTACACATGATCAGAGCCGTCTGTCACCGCCAGCGGCCATCGTAGCGACGTAATATGGCTGTCAGCGCATTAACAGCAGTGCCGCAGCCTCAATCAATATTCATTGACGGCTGGAACATACGCCCGAAGGGAGCAACGGACTCGTTGTCAGGAGGGCCAATAGAGCTTATATTTAGCCTCATCCTCAACTCAGTAGTTTGGTCCGCGGCGAGCCCTCACAGCGAACGAACTTCTGATTAAATTCGTAGGGCTCAAACTTGTTCGCTGGTATATATATACCAAAAATACTCTTGAAATTCCAGGAACAAAACTGGTGTTAATTATTGAGCACTTACTGTGTTTTTCACGAAGTAGATTTTAGCCAAACACAAATGCATGCACGTGACTTATACTGGAGTTGAATTGAATACCGCTTGAACTCAGATGTGAATTAAACCTTAGGACGAAAAACAAGACTACCTGTAGACTACTGGTAGTACCAGACTGAGTATAGTTAGCATACACCATAGTCATTGAGTACAATGGCGTCGCCTATCAAGCATTATGAAAACAAATTATATTACAGGCCGAAGAGGAAAGTGGAGATCTAGAGATATGTAAGTTACGTCACCTGTAGGATGGGGTCGCATGCGATGGTCGCCATGACTAGACAAGGTATATCGGACACGGCTATCATCAATTGGTGTGCTTGAATACTGAGTTCCTTGAAGATATACCATGCAGCCGTTGACTGCCGGGCATTTAAAGGCGCTCACTCTAACATCTCCCTCGCTAGAGCAGTGCAGAACCAACGCGGTGCAGAACACAACGCATTGTTAACCTATACGTACTCAGCTGAGAGAAATAAATAGTGATGATGATGATGATTAAAATAAATTAAGACACGATCTTCGACCTTGGTGTGGTTTCACCGATAGGACGCCCAACCTCACACAGAAAAACCGACACTACACAACAGCAAGCTCGCAACAGATTAAAGGTCAAGGCGAATTCAGTCCCCCCAAGCCTTTCCCCAAACATAAGTCGATGTGAGTATGGTATTCCCGTCGACTAAAGTGAACTGTTTGCGCGTGTGACGTAACAATTCGGTAGGAACAGGTGTTGTGGTACTGAAGTAAAAGTAAGACAGAAAATAATGCTTTTCTATTGACCACATATAGGGAAGAAGCTCCAGTTGCAAATCGCAATAACGACAGTGGGACTAGATTATTACGGCTTTCAGTACGAATAGCACAATTTGGACCAGACAAGCACGGTTCGTTATGCTGATGACAATAGATAGTGTATATCATAGGATCAACGCAAGAACAGCTCAATGTAGTTGTTGAGAAAGGTTGAAAAACTAAAAAAATTCAACCTTTAGGTTGAAAATCAAAAACAGGATCTTAGTCTACCTGTTAGGAGCCTGGGTCTAGAAACAACACTAGAAACACTTTGCTTGTTTAACCGACGCCTAGCGGCGCCGAGAAAGCGGACAAGCCTGGTGCCACTTTCAAAATAGGGACCAATCAAAAACGATCTAAACACGTTCGCAGCAAGCCAAAAGCCCCTAGTGGCGAGCACGGAGAAAGCTATTGCGCTGCGCCAGCCGGTCAGCGGGAGTAAGACGAACGAAATGAACCTGCTAAATAGGTTGACAGGCGCACAAATCGTGATACCGACTAGTGTCAGGGCCGACTGGACTGGTGGACGTCGAAATGACTATTCGACGATATAATATCAACGTTTCACCACCAGCGCGAGCAGTAGTAGTAGTAGTAGTAGTAGACAGTTAACGTAATTAAACGTTAGTAAATCGTCATAGTGGTAAGAATAGTTGGTAAGAATAGTTAGCAATAGAAATGGCGGCAATAACTACGGGTTCCGGACGGGCCGCAGTCCGTCAAGACGACTCTGTCGCGCGCTGTCTCTCAGGTCGGACACGCACGATGTAAGGCAAAGAGGAAACGAATATGGGCGGAGGCCGGGTTTCTCGACCCGTTACTCTAGCTGTGGGGTGTGAGCGGTAGAATTTAGCAAATCAAGAGGATCACTAGGTTTCTACCCGCTGACCCAATTCCTCAGTCACTTTCCGGGCTACGGTACTTTTAGAACATATTCTCATAGAACTCATAGAACATCTATATCGTATCGGACGAGCCCCGTCGCCAGCATACATTGTCTTTGATTCTCGGGAGGACAAGATGATGAAGAAGAAAAAGAAGATGACGACGATGTCAAACATCCGCTTGAAATATGCACGCAGTTTACCTCGCTGCGGATAAGGACGCAGCTGAAGCGGCTCTTTGGGGAATGGGAATCCCTTATAGCATGCAAACAAATACATGCGCAGGTACTCTTCAACGACACTCGAAGCAACCCTAAAGTAAAAGTAGGGGTAGAGAGAGAATGGGGGGAAGAGGAGGGGTTGAAGTATTATTAAGGAACAGACTGTACCAGCGCTTCGCTGCGTTATGAGGGGCGTTTAGATGAGAGGTGTGTTTAGTGGGTATTGTGCCAAAAATATCGATATGGTGGAGTCCCACTCTGCCCATCCCGCGTGTGGGTACAAGCATTATCTCCTTCTCATGCGCCGCAAAAAAAAAAGATAAAAAATAGAATCGTGGTGTTGATGGTAGATGTAGTAACAGTAGTGTGGTACGGCTACTGGCAATCTAACCAGATACCAGCCACAACGGCGACGTGGAAGCAGTGGTTGCAGCCGCAGTAGATTCTGCGTAGCTCTAGACGTCTGGTCAGCTCGAATATCGATGTTCTGTGAACACACGATCCGTTGTCCACTGATTGAGAATCGACTCGGTCAGCGCCATGACCAGCAACAGCAACAACAGTAGCCATCAAGACGATGAATCAAACAACTGGCAAATATCATTTAACCATATCGAAGACAGCAACAACAACAACAACCGTAACAACAGCAGCAATAACAATAACAACAACGTCCATGATCATGACCACGACAATCAATACAGCAATGACGCCACCTAACGTTGACGTCAAGGATTCGTCGGCAAAAGATCGAGTGATTAGAAGAGTCGAGAAAGATTAGCCATTCATTCATGCATGCATGCATGCGGTTACTGAACGTTGGAAGACTTCATCAACTTCGTTCAGTAGACGAGCACATGTTCAATGATTAAACACATGAATAATGATTATGATCACATTTTATGGACAGCAATTTTTCAACAATGTAGAGACCGTGGCAGTTCGTTAGGTTAGGCTAGGCAGGGGGTGGGGAATGGGGGTGTAGGCAAGCATGAGGGGCATTCAATCGGCCGACATTGCGGGCCGAGTCGCCAGCTCTAACAACTCGAAGAGGTTGAGACAGCGATAAGACCGAGCGGCCACCATCGTCGTCATCGTCGTCGATTCGCCGCTGGTGTCCGCTGGTGAACAGTCGCCAACAGAGATGAGAGTTCGTCGTCGGTTTAGCAGCAGCAGCCTTCCCCCATTGCGTCCTGGGGCTTTCCATCTGGCGCGTATACAAGTGAGCATCTTCGTCTATCTTGGCCACGTACAGCAGCAGCAGCAGCAGCTGCAGGAGCAATATCCGTTAGAGTAGAGCGTGTAGTGGTGACTGACTGAGTGAGTGAGTGACTGACTGACTGACTGGAGGTTACTCCATGCCGCCCCCGGAGCTCCCCCGGGGCGACGCTAGCGGTTATCCTGCCTGCATTATCCGGTTCACTCAGCATAGCCGGTCACTTCACATTGACGAGCAGCATAGCGCTCCGTCCACTTTTAGCGGAATCCACTTTTCACCGCCGCTCACCCTCAATCTCTACGGTTTGTTTGCAGTGCAAGCCAAGACCACCGAATTAGAGCATAAACATGATATATATATATATATATATATATATATATATATAAATTTACTCATTCACAAATATATATATAGAGTAAATTTGTAAAAAAAAAGAGTAAAAAACGAGCAAGATGGCATAGTGGAAAAGCCTTTGCCTTGCATTCGGGAGGACTGGGTTCGAGACCCAGACCGGCCACTCTTAAATTGGTTTGCATGGTTTAAAAATTAGACAAGGTAAATGCCGGAGTGGATTAAAAATTAGCCATGACATAAAAACCGTACACGGGCAATAGCCTTACGAAAAAAAAGGATATATATATATATATATATATATATTTTTTTTTTTGTACACTTCATGTGAAGAACGTCTCTGAGAAAATTGCATCCACCGGACAATCAAAATGATGCGACAGTTAATTTATGCAGCGATACAGATGACCTTATAGAAGATCTGATATATGGACTGATTAATTTTTCTGTGTGAAAGGTATTTTTATTTACAATAATTGTAATATTTACAAAATTGTGCAAGACAGTAGTACTATTTCAGGAACGACTCGCGCAAAAAGTAACGCCCCCATGAAATGTAAGTTCGTAAGTAATTTGAAAACAACTGCAAATAAATCACATCCAATTTCACCACAACTATCTTTAGCTTAGTGTTTTGCCTATTTTGTAGAGGTGCTGCCAAAGGTTTACCTAAATCAGCACTTCACACAAACACATTCCCATATGGTCTTAAAT
The DNA here is from genome assembly GCA_003439945.1 of Dermanyssus gallinae. Taxonomy (NCBI): domain Eukaryota; kingdom Metazoa; phylum Arthropoda; class Arachnida; order Mesostigmata; family Dermanyssidae; genus Dermanyssus; species Dermanyssus gallinae. The sequence continues at coordinate 153,693 of QVRM01001062.1, forward strand.
ACTCCTCCTGCCGCTTTTTGTTCCACTTCGCTTGATTCTCGTCACCAGCACCTTCTGAGATTTGTCGTTACATAGGTTAAAGTGAATTGCTCTGCCCTGCTAGGAAAATTTAGACCCTTTCCCTGTAGGCCAATCCGTAAAAATAAGTAAGTATTATTCCGACTAGAATGGAAACCAATTATCCCATCCGATATTGCTTCCACAGCGTGACCTTATAGTAGTAGTAGTAATTCTGATGCTGGGTTCTGTACAAAAAAACATTTTCTTTCGAAAATTTTGCAAAATGCAAGGGTCTGAGATCAGATGCGAAAGCATCATCAGCGTTGTAGGCGCAGTTCTGCTTTCTTTTTGAAAGAATATATCTGCTTGCTGATTGTGTTATGGATGCTTATTGAAACACACAGAGCTGCCATCATCAGAAACCAATTCACAACCAAACGCTGTGTCCGCTGTAACGCGTTGCTTCGAAGCTTTACGAATGAGATCCTCACACGGAGACGCTAACAATTGAAGCTTCTTCGATTACTCCTTTCACTTTTCTTGTCTATTATATTTGATTACCTTCAGTACAAAAATAGCTGTTATAGGAGGGAGGGATTCGACACTTGGTATAATCAATCCTAGCGAAAGAGAGGCTCCGTCAGTTGGACGGAATTGGAGCCTTTGTCCACGTTGAGCTTCTTAGAATTGAATAGGTTTTTTATAGCTCCATCTGTCCAAGAACAAGTTACTGCTAAATGCCTTTTTCAAGAGAGTGGACAAATCCATGCAAGCTGTCCTAGACTTCAGAACCTTGAACACCGGGCTGATTACTTATTGGCGCCCCGCCGTGTTTACGTTTATTATTTTAGTACGAAAATTCCGCGTTCTGGATAATATGAACCATAGAATGCAACACGTTTTTGAACCCAAAAAGATTATAAAAAAATAAATAATTATATAGAAATAGGCGGTGCACATATATAAGCCTTGTTTCGTTCTACGCACCACAATGCACATCCATGATTGTGATATTTTCGTTCGGAAACTTGCCATAACGATTGTTCTTCGACCAGAACTCCATCGCACTTTTGAGCTGAGATGTTACATTTCAATTCACACTACGACTACAAATACATGTGTAGAGTCTAGTCATTATGAGCGCTGCATTCCAGCTCTCTACACAAAAGCAGTGATAGATTTGTCTTTAGATTTTTTTAGAAACCATGTTTTCACGCCGGTCTGCTTTCATTACTTAGATTACGATAATAATCATTCTTATTAAGTAATCATCAGTTTTGTAGCTACTTGGCCTAGCACGTGCTACGAAAGGACATATAGTCGGAAATAGGAAATCGCTGGCACACTGTTTTTTTATTCCTCTTTAGATCACGTTCGTAACACCTGATAGCCAGAGCTGTTCTTTCTTTGGCATACCAGGTGGCGAGAACCACACTTCGGTCAAGAAATAATCAACCAGATTTGTCGCACACGTCGTCACATATGTAAGCTAATATCACACACAGTCTTGGGCTATACACCGGGGACTACTGTGAGTCAAGACATTATGATCGAGATAGGTATGTCGAGAATGGAAAGAGAACTATATTTATGGTGCATTAGTGTGTAGGCCAGAGACCAAGGAAACATAGTATAGATATATATATATATATATATATATATATGTATAGCAGTAATTATACCGAATGAATTTGCACACAAGTACACACAAAAACAGGTATACGCCAACACAACATAATACGCCCCTATATTATATATATATATACACACACATAAATAGGTTTTGTGTATATATATGTTGACTTGAATGAAGATCACGATAAGTCAGAACAAATAAAAGACTGAGCACAAAGAGGAAAAGGAGGTCGCAAAGATGAGAGACGAAGGCCAACCGCGATAGTGGAAGAAGGCCGGAAGAACTCAGCTCTGTCATTGCGTTTGCCCCCGCTCTGCTCGGCATGAAGATGACGGGTAGACTCGAATCAAACGACCTTTATACGACATTAAATCGGAACTCATCGATCTACCACTAAGATAATCTAATAATAGTTATAGGCATTGGAACGGGACATTTCAACACTAATAAAAATAGGCCATGTATAATGCGTACGTTTGAATATATATATATATATTATATATATATATATATATATAATATAATATGAAAAATCACCAAACAAACACACAGTGAAAACCTGAGATAAAGCAAGCATAAACTTTGGCATGCTTTTTGTCTCCCTCTTTGTGAATGAACGCGACACTCTTATCGCCGACGAAAAACGCGACGTCGACCTTGGCAATGGCGACGGAGCTCAAGAAACCTAGCTTTTTTTAGGCGCCCGATGGAATGAACGACCCTTGAATGGCGGGTACATCTTGAAATTAACCGTTGTAATCGCTGGTCGCGAAATAATAAAAATCCAGCTACATAACCGCTTCAAAGACAACAAAACAGCGCGTCTAAAACAGATAATGAACTTGTCAGCCATTACAACAAACAACAAGTGGGATAGCGGCTAGTCAACAATGAGGAATGCGCACAAGCTTTCATGTCCACATGCACGCATCCTCATCAAACGGAGGATGAATCGTCTCGACTGCTTCTGTCGGTGCTGTTGTGCTTCATTGACGCTGTGAAAGTTGTTAGTCTGTTTAAGACGTTGGTCGTTCTTAAGACGCGTGTATTCATTTTAGTGCGTCTACGGCCGGGATGGGCTAAAAATGACGCACTTAACCATCTGCCGAAAACACGCCGAATCGTCAAGAGTGCTGCTCTCGACAAGACGGCGGTCTCATCTGCGTTCATCAACTATCACTACTTGAAAGCGACCCGTAGGCGATAATCTAGCGCTATAATGATGTTGACTTGGCTGTTGTAGTGTCACTGCCCCAGTGCGACCAGTTCAGTCAATCCGAACAGGCCAAGCAGTGAAATATATAGCGATAAGTTAATTAAAGACTTATTAATAGTCCAATATATTCATAGTATAAAGGGAGGATGGGGAGGGTTCACCTATGGTAATGCACTGACTCTTTTAACTGAGACATCTGCGCACCCCGTTTTTTTGTGAGATAATGGCCAATATAGATTCCATTCTGGCATTCATTTGTCTAAATTGCAAACCAAGCCTT
>QVRM01001063.1:0-46056 GCA_003439945.1 Dermanyssus gallinae
AAGTTCTCAGGTCGTGTGCCTGAAAGCGCGTAATGTGCTTAATTGACAGTCCTATAATCTACCGCCGCTTGTAAGCACCATGACGTTGAGCCTGTGTGGCATATAGACGCTTTTGTAGGTAAGACGTTAGTTAATACGTGGGTTCGCTGCTTACCCTCAGTCATCACCAGCCGTTCGACAAAGCTTGACTGTCAGCAGGCTTCATGAGTGCGGATCCTTCTAGTCTGTTGTTATTGGCGTTTTCGTCGTTTTTATTAATACGATTCTAACGCTGGTCATTATGTAATTAGTACATATATGACCATTGTTACTGCTATTATTATCATTAAGATAGTAGATTATTTTTAATGAAAGTATTTAATTCCAGCTGCCACTATCGTAATACCGTTGGTGACGATCTACCGTTCATTGTTGTGAATGAATACCTTCTTGGTGGTTCTATTCATACAACAATACTCATTTGTGTTGTTGTTGTTCTTGCTACTGCTGCTGCTGTTGCTGTTGTTGCAGCTGTTACGTGTAAGTCCCTAATTAGTAGTGACTTAGTATGAGTCGTTTTTTAACTAACGGTAGGGTTGTTGTTATTAAGGGGTATAGCATTTCAACTAACGACAAAGCGGAGGGTACGAGTTTGTGTTCACGTATATATCATGTAGTAGGAATATTACCATTTTTTTGAGCAGGGCTTAGTTTCTTGTTCAGTAGCAGGGGCCATCAGGTTGACTTGAAGGCATAAAGTAAGTCAGAACGGAAAAAGTCACTCAGCGCTTTCATACGGCGGATCATACATACAGGAAAGGCCGAGAGAGAGAGAGTTAGATGAAGAGAGAGGGGAGGAAGAAGGGACAAAAAAGGACACAGATGAGATACAGTAAGAGGTAAATAAAGAAAAGATAGGCAACCTAAAAAGCTAGCGAGGCCGTCCATATGAAATAGGTGAGAATCATATATAAAATATAACACACTCTGTTGTCTAAACTGGTTCATATGGCAAAGGACACATGTAGACATATGCGTATCGTAGAGAAAAGGCACGGCAAATTGCAGCTAAGTACAATTCCCGTAGAATGGAAAACACTGTCGAGGAGTACTTTTAGCTAGCTTTGTCTCGTATGTAAAGTAACCGGTGCCTGCCGGATGTACATGAAATAAAGGTCACATTCTACACGTGAATGCAAAATGCAACTACCGGGTCTCGTTACTAGTCACGGCGCTCGATGCTTAATGCATTGCTTCGTTAGGAACGAGTTCATAATCATCAAGAACATGTAGACAATCAAAGCAAGGATCAAAGCAAATCAAACAATGGCTTGGCAAAGCAAGGGCCGTTGGCTTGGCGTGTAATGGTGAACTTACACCAGTGTGCAGTAAAAGAACAATAGTCTAAAACAACCTGCTAACAACGCTATTCAGTCTTGGACGACGTTGATTACTAGATCATACAAAACCTACAGGATAGGGCGAACCATAAGGTAAGCAACAGCGTTTTTTTTATTTTATTATAAGTGGTAGTAGGAGTTTGATAACAATGTACCATCTCTTTTTATTGATCTATCTGTGCTCCTCGGTAGTTTATCCTTGTACGATCATGGCCAGCTATAGTCCACTCCGGCATTCACCTTGTCTAAATTGAAAACCATTAAAACCAATTTAAAAGTGGCCGGATCAGGTCTTAAACCCACGACCTATCGAATGCAAGGCAATGGCTTTTACCACTAAGCCACCTTAGTCAATCATATATATATACTTCCTCTCAAGCTTCACACTAAGACAACTCAGCTCTTCAGAATACAATGAGTTAAAAGGTAAACTGAAGAGCACCTGCCCTATGAAATTCCTTATTCTACACACAAACGATCTTGCCGAAACGTGGTAACTGCGACTTCGTATGTCCTGTGGCAGTCGCGGCTAATAAGAAATCGAACGGCATACTGTGTACTTTTTCCAGTATATCTGCGTTGGTGATGACTATAGTAGCGAAGCATGTAGTACGGCCTAATATGTAAACACCAATTTGGGGTCAATCTGCGTTCATGGTCCGTCGTTAAAAAGTGGCATTACTTCCGTATGTACACTCGGTTAAAAATAGATCCCGCAAGGGGCACATCGCTAACTGTTGAATCGCTTAATAACAACATCAAGTTTGTTTACTAGCGCGAGACTAGCGATTGAAAGTCTTTATTGAGTTGATGGACGATTAATTCTCTTGTCGTCCGCTATGAGTCCGGACGGAGATAATGACGCAACACAGCATACAGCGTACACACGTGTGACTTCCATCCGGATGGAAGATTCACAAACATGGCCGCTCTTAATTCATCTGCGTAGCCAGTCAACTTCTCAACGATTCACTTAGATAAGCTCATTCGTTCGAATTCATAGTCCTGCTGGGTTCTGGTGAGCACCACCGGCGGGGAGTCAGAAACTCCATCGGTAAATAATCATCGGCGCTCAGAATTTTTGCGTTCCGCGTTAATGCATGCGGCTTTTCACTTCGATACGCCCTGCTAAAACAAACATGGCAGCGGTCCCGCTTGTCGATTTTTTGAACGTTATCGATTATGCGAGTTCATAGTAATACTGCAACGGGAGAAACATTGCGCCTTGTTATGCAGGACAGACGTAAGTGAGGTTTATGCTATGAGCGTTTGCTCTTGTTAACGTTTCCAACATTTGAACACCCTTCTCATTGTGGCGCCTTCGGTTCGAATAATTATCTGCCAGAGAAGGCAGGGCTCACCGCACAAAAGCCAACTCTGCGTACAAGTCAGCCCTGACTAGGTCGCATATACAGGTTTGCCTTGCAATCCTCTGTCTGATAATGCCGCTCTGGTGGCATTTAGGTTTCGACATCATAGGATAATTCGCTCCGCCGAATCGATATCTTGCGCCGCGGTAGATTTATTCCGTCTTTTTGCACCTCTCTTCGTAGCCGCCGGGTGTCTTACCGCTTCCGTGTGGCGCTTCGTTCAACTTAAATTCTCAATTCGCCACCTCGGGCCGGCCACACCATCTTATCATAGCTTCTGTCCGCTTACTGACAGGTTGTCGCATGCCGAACCACTTGGTGGCCCGAAGGACGCCTGTGTAGTCGTGACATGCCAAACCCATCTTGTGTTCAACTCTGAAAGTCCGTATGATTCCATGGCGAGTGTGTTAAATGGGATTTTGTCCATTGCAAAGTCTTCGGCTAGAGTTCGTGCGAGGGTGAGTTCAAGCGCAATAGCTATCGACTTGTATGTTTGGCAACCCCAGCAATCGTCTAGTACAACATGATTGTATTCTATCTACGTGTTTAAGATCTGACAAAGTAATATTGGATGCGACAATATCGAGGCAATATCTTGCATTGGGGACCACCTCGAAACTAAAATTATTTATGGCCACCTTAGCTCTAAAATTGCACCCAGAATCGCAGTGTGAGACGTATTCCGAGGTTTAGCGGATGAGCTTGAGGGAGATGCCGGCAACTTTTATCCGGTAATCTGCGGGCATGGTAAACTGCTCCAACTGAACCTGAGGACCTTTGATTTTGACTGTAAGGCCGTGTGCGTGACGATCGCCTGCAACTTCTCTTAGATATTTTTGAAATCATTGGCATACCATGCGTGTGACGTTTCAGATCGCGGATAACTTCTGCCAACTTAGCAAGTTCATAAAGAGTGAATAGAAATAGGCTTGTCGAATCTCGTTGGGCAACGTCAACGTTCTGTCATTGAGGCTTTAACTAACTGACCTCTGTCCTTTATTGAGACAATACTCTCCCGCAGAATATTCCGAATTATATATAGTACATTGTTTCTTTAATCAAGGATTTGTTGTGGATTGGTGTTCAGAATGCTATCTCTTGGAAGGAAGTTGAAAGGCATATAACAAGTGAATGAATAATGTCAAGCCATATTGTAACGAAGTCCACCCACTGTTTACGTATGGCGCAATTCAAATCAGTCCCTACCGACCACGTCCAAAGGCCACAGCGTCCCCGTCAACGTGATTCGAATCTACCCTGACCGACCACGTGCAACGACTGCAGCGGCCGCGACAAAACCTCAGCGTACCCAACGTTCACCGACGGATACATGTCTCAACCAGCCAGCAGGGAACAGCCACAGCCTTTCGCGCCGAAACACCAACGACCTCCGCCGTCCAAACGATCATCGGCCGACACCGGGAGAGGATCGACCTGTGATCGGCAATCCAAGTCCAACCTTAACTTAGCCTGTATTCCTATACGAAACAAACACAAACCGTTGATAATTTTGACCGATTTGAGAGCGGGTTCTGACATCTTTTGGGGTGTCAGCACGCCGTGGTGCCTCGTGAACCAATAAATAGACCGAGCAGCATGGCTTAATAACCATCCGTTGCTCGGCTGAGCTTTGCATTAGACCTTATACTGCGTGTCATCATTCATCGTTTCTGAGTCCCTCGCGCTGCAGTACCCGTCCGGCTGAGTCTACATCCCTCAGCTGACTTAGCGTAACACAGCAACGCTACAATATAATAATGGCAATGTCCCCAATTCTTTTAGACATGACTAATACTTTTGTTCGTAGGAAGGGCGCTAAAGACGATTGTAAAAGAATCGTTCGATGTTCCCATATTCCACACCATGAAATATATTACAGGAAGTCCGAGTAGCACACTTGAGGAAGTACTTCGTTCTGAATCACTTCTTAGATTCAACTCAACCAACAGCCTGCCCGCTCCCAGCTACTCGAGGATGGCATACAACTGGGCACTACTAATAGACTGCCAAAAAGTATTTTTACTGTAATTAATTTAATCAAAAGAGGGACTTTAACCGGGTAGCCCTGCTCAACTTTGTTTTAACAATGCAACAGTTAGGCTACAATGGTGTAATACTTAAATCGGCGACGATTTCTCTACTAGCAACAGCTTTATCTGATAGACGGAATCTTGGCCAGGTGGACACACATAACCTCTATTACATCGCAGACTATTTATTCGCTGAGCGCACATTCTCATAAGAAGAGGTTTACCTGTATGTCACATTGTGGATGAACTTTGTTATATATATATATATATATATATATATATATATATATATATATATATAACAATATATATCGTATATATACGTACGATATATATATATATATCGTACATACGCCCCTTCATGTGACAATAAAGGCGCTTTTTATGCTGTGTTATGTTGAATTATATTATACGCGCACAGTTACGACAGACAGGTGTACTAAAAATGCTCGCTCACCGGACTAACGCTGAGCCGCCTGTGAAGCTTTTGATTGCGAGTAGACGACAACTCTGTCTATGCATATATACTTATACGTGCATGTATCAGTGTGTCTGTGTGGGCGCATCGGTCTTAGCGTAGATTTGCAAGACGCGCTATGCGCTGCCAGGACCGGCCGAGAGCGTTTACAACCACCGAATGAGCCTCAAGTCACCAAGCTTCTATAACATCAGCCACAACCACGACACGACCGAGAAGCAGTGGCGGCAGGTGAAGAAAAAAAAACAGGAGGCCAAGGCAGCAAAATCCAGAAAGAAGCTTTTCTTTCCTATCTAAGGCGCGCTAGCTGGCTAAATATGACATTGTAAACATAACGACAAATCGCCGTCCGTTCGTCCGTCCGTGAATCGTGGAGACGCGAGGCACAATCTTGGATGTCGACGTCGAGTGTCAGTTTTAGGAAGCCATCGGCGACGACAGCGACGGTGGCGGCTGAACTGCCTCATACCTGTCCCGCGGTAGTCTTTCTCGATTGAGGTTTATCTCTGCTTTAAACTTTGTCACAAGTTCGTTAGCCTCTGTATATCTCATTTGTCCTGTTTTGTATCCAATCCTCTATATTAACTGCTCCCTCTCTCTTACGCCCTCCTCGCTTTCTTTCTCTCCCCCGCAGTCTCTCTCTCTCTCGGTGTGTTCCCCGTCCTCTATCTCCCCAGATAACAAAAGGCGTCGTCGTCAGAGGAGGAGACCAACTTGTCTAGTCAAGCGTGTATGATCGTGACCGGTGCTTTCAGCATTAAGATGAACCGGTTGTCCTTCACCGTTAGCGCTTAATTCCTCACCGCGTGGGGTGACTCGTTGAAACACAGTGCGAGTAAAGCTGCTCACCACGTTGTCTGACTTGCGCATGCTTCAACATCTGCTGGCCAGGCGTGGCCCCGGTTATGCATGATAGTATCGTAGTCAATTGCTGAGCTTACCACAACAATCAGTTATATTTTGTCTAGTTCGTGTCATCTTCATCATCTGCTGTGTGGTGGTGCCGAATCGACAGTCGAGTGCAGAGATGAACTCCTTGCTACCTCGGATTGCAAAACATTAACTATAGAGTTGCGCATTCGACACTTCAAAGCCGTCCCAGCACCACTGTCAGAACCGCAAATCTTCAGCAAGTGATCCAGCGAATGGAATGATCCAAGAAATTGGTGTGCGCAGAGCATCGGTAGCATAGTTCCCTAAATGCTTTTTTTAACATAGTAACCTAGCCTACATATCGGTTAACGGTCGTATCGGACATACGCCGCACCTCCACTGAGAGTGTGGTCGCGCCAGCTGTAACCTCCGGCTCCATTTCCGTGGCGCCGAGAACGCACTAGCCGCTCGGTATGTCAGACGGATTTTTTTAACGGGCCAATTTAATTGACTTTCTGTCACCGTTGTGGTGTTGTGTCTGTTGCTGCTGCCGTGCTACCTTCAGCCCCTACGCAGCCTAAGCAGCATCGGTGAAAATGGTGGTTGTTTCGTCGGACAGGATGCGCTGGTTCCACACGTTGAACATCTACTTTATCGCTCTTACCTACGTAAGTCTATGGACGACGCCTACAATTCGCGACGTCGATTGTAGACGTCGCTACCAAAACGATTGCAACAGCGCGCCGACAGGCACGGTGTATTAGCGTGGTTCAAAACAATGACGAAGTTGGACGATACTAAATAAGAAGACAAAGTTTTTTTTTTGTAAAATTGATTTATTGTACACTTGTCAAACGCAACTTAGACGAATGTCTAAAATGTTTAACGTAAATTACACGGCGTGCCAAACTAGTGTTTTGCAAACAGTTTCGACGTCCAAGGGAAACCAAACTATTAGGGATATATATATATATATATGGTCGCCATAAACATTCCACTTAACTCTGTCCTCCTCAAATACGGCTCACTAATCAGAATGAACGAAGTTCTCAGGAATTCTGCTGATTAGAACTTTAATAACGGCCGGGACACCGGACCTGTTTGCCATTCACTCAAGTTAACGAGAGGTTTATTGTTTATTCATAACCACCCATCTGTCTATATATGGTTTTATTTCATTTTGAAGTTACAGTGGAATGTGAATATCTAACTACTCTTGGGTATGTGAGGGCTGCTACCAATCGAGCTTATCCTCGAGGCAGCCCCTCATTGTGCCCATAATTGCTGCCGCATTGCCGCGCTGAACCGCCAGAGATAGCCGCCGGAGTAGAAAGTCGAAAGCTCTTTTGTCCCCCGTCGTGAGTTCAATTCGTTTGCCAATCTTAACGAGATTTCTGTTAACGAGATATCTTTCAAATTCGGTACTCTAACGCTCTGGAACTGACTGAGTTTTTTCCTGCAAAAAAATAAGTATACCTGTTTATAAGTGTGCATATGTACGAATAGCAATATTCAATACATATATGTGTAACAGACAGCCCTATGTAGGCAGAAGTATGCAAATATGTGTATGAGTATACCACTGTGTACGAATATGCAGGCTAGCTAGTGGTGCCTACGTATATATATATATATATATATATATTGTGTGTATATATATTGTGTATATATATATATATATAATATATATATATTGTGTGTACAATTATGGTCGCCTTACAATATGGTAAGCTGTAAAACTATGCTTCAAGGCATTTATTTTCTAGAACGCGTAGATCTGTACGATGCTACTTTTAGTGGGGCACAATCGACCAATCAAGTGCCACGTATATGAGTTATTTGCAGCACCGTCCGTGGCAAGTTCCAATATATGCATGTATATATATATATATATATATATATATAAGTTATGTCTACTTGAGACGGCTAGTATAATGTGATATGATAAATCACTCATTAGGCGGCATGTTCTTCGACCCTCCTAGGCGTGTGAGGTTGACAAGAAAAACGCTTTTATCGAAAGCGTTTAATTCAATAGCTGAAAGTGAGGCACGTCTGCGCTGCCCATCAAAGAATGCATCAAGTACTTCAGCGCACGAAAATATAATGCAGCGGCAGCGAGAAGGGTGGCCGTTGATACCCCTAGGACTTTAAGGTTAACGTCAATCTAACAGGCCCAACTCGCTCATTCAAAAACCTGACTAGAAACCAAAACGAGAACCGTCGCTAATCGTCGTCCTGAGGCATCCTCGAAAGAAGTGGTCAATAAAAAAATCGACTGGTAAAGGACCAAAGCCCGCTTAATTTGAACCCATTCTGTCATCACTAGCGCAATTTGGAAAATGACTGGATTCCTGCTGCAGGGCATGGGCATGGAGGTGGCGGCGATGGCGTCACCGTGTACGTGTGTCCTGTGTTTTGTCCACGTTGTTGACTTGATCACACGACCCAACTTGAGAAGCAATGCTTGACTTCCGGTTCTTGGCTTGATCACATCATCGTAGCAAATTATGGTTTAGTAACCAACTTAGGTAACGCAGATGACGCTTTAGTCCAGCCGCTTAGGACCTCCGAAATACGGAGCGGGTCGGCGTTTTTAGAAGACGTTTGACCAAGGAACTAAATGCTGAAAACAACTGTTCTTAGTTTTTAAATCAGTAAATTGTCGACTTTGTGCAAGATTAGATTACCCTATGATATGGGTATACAATGGGTATACAGAAAAAGGAAAAAAATTATATAGGTTTGTGTGTGTGTATAATATTGTGATTACACTTGACAGATGCAGGTGCTCCAACGATAGGTATTTTTAATGAAATGATTTGACATAATTGTGACAGATTGCCTGTAAAAGAGCATGTCAATATAACAATCTGTTAGTTACTTGCAATGACAATCTAAATAAAATCTGTGATGCTTGCTTTGTCTGGTGTATCTAAAAGGGGCAAGATTGAGAAAGTACCACCTCAAAAGGGACTCTCCCAATAAGCATAACTTTTACAGATTGCATACATTTTAGTAACATCGAATGAATTGTGTCTGAAAAATATGATTTTTTCATGTAAATGTTTGTAGAATAAGAGAGCAGGCACGCAAAACTCTAGGAATATGTTAACTACGAAGTTTCATTAAACCTAAAAGGTAAACATTATGCATTTATTTTGGATGTCCTTTGGGTACATTTACGGGACGTTTTACCTCAGTAGGGTTGAAGACCGCAGCAAAACTGGAATTCCGCAAGCCTGGTGAGAAATCCCCTCTAACTCCCCCTAATCCGGAGAGTGAAAGATTATCTTTACGTTGTACAAATGCTGTAGAGATGTTACACGGCCGCAAAAAGCTTTCTGACGGCTTGTGACAGAGTTTCCAGCCCTTAATTTATAATTTCTTGATCTACCAATCTGAGCTTCTCACTGGCATGTTTTTCCCAGTGCCAACCGTTTTAGCTTTTCATCGGGCCTAAAAGCCACCTCAATTTATGTTTCTGTACAAAGAGAAGGTTGTAGGGCTGACCCCGATATATATCGACCAATAGCGATCATGTGAGCGAAATGAGAAAGCCTATTTTGATATTTCCCGCTCGACTATTTGGATAATTCCCGCTTTTGGGCCTGGGATGTTCAGATCTCTGTGTTCGCTGGTTCTGGGTTCATTTATCTTAATTTTCTTATCTGAAATTTGCGGTTTGCGCTATGAAATTTATAAACGTAGTTATTCTGCCTTTTTTTCTCACATATGTATGCAAAATCTACGTTTGCGAGAGAACGAATCAACGCGTGAAGGAACCGATTATACCGGCGTGTTTGGAAAATTCTGCATAGTTCTGCGTATTCGCTAGTAGGGTGGCGGAATCTTCTATTTGGTGCCATATACTTAGCTTGCTTCGGCATTGCCACCAACCGACGCTGTCTATGCCCGCGCTGCTTAACGGACACTGCTATCCTACAATAACATATCGACCTTTATGGCCTTCCTTAATCTAGGCTAATCGCCTTTTGCTAGCTTGTGTCGGGTGTAATTCAGATTTTCCGCCGAACATGTCAACATGGTGGGCTTCTTTATACATTGATTGGTTCTCATGCCAACGTAGATTTGCACAACTGTGTAAGAGAAAAAGCCAGAATAGGAACTTTTATAAATTTCATCCGCACTCCTAAACAAGACGTTTCCGCCCCTCGTTCCATTGAGAAAAATGATTGTCTTAAAGTAAGTACATACGGTTATGGAAGATCTATATATATATATATATATATATATATATATATATATATACATATGTATGTATATACATATATATATATATATATATATATATATATATATATATATATATATATATATATATATATATACGCATATATATACATATACATATGTATGTATATATATATATATATATATATATATACAAACATACATATGTACTCAACAAACGAAACACATTTGACAGGGCATTGCAACATCGGTTTACGGCGCTAGCCTGCTCGACGTGGCTGAAATCTACGGCAGCGATGCAGAAACTGTTTCATATACCCTGATGACCAAAGGCGCTGGCTACATCTTTGCCAGCATAATTGGTGAGTTGCTTTGTGTTTCTATGAAAGCTTATGTGGACAAACTCTTCAAATACAACGAAAAACGTTCTGTTGTCAAATATCTGCACTTCAATTCAATTTAGAATGCACCTATTATTTTTGTCAAATGAGGCATATTTCTAAGTAAAAGCAGCACCAAATCAAACAATGTGATTCAGTAGAAGATACCATTGTTTTGCACATTCGGGGGATAGCGCAGTTCGAGTTTAGAACTGGTTAATTTTAAATTGCTCTTAATTATAATTTTCGTAATGTGATTGAATGACAAAAACGCTGTTCAAGGAAGAAAAGAGACAGTGCAGCCACATGATTACTTTAAGCGCTAAATGATATATAAAATATATTTACTTTTGGACGAGGAAGAAGACGGTTAACGCGCGCTATTTTTGAGAGAGTCGCATTCCTTCCGTAAATTTCTTTGCTCTATCGCTGTTCATCGGTCATCGGTCTCAGTAGTTGTCCTGCACCAAAAAGTCGGCGGCCATTAACTGGGTACAACTCGTTAAGATTAGACTTTCCTTTGGAAACCTACTTGATTTAGGGTGATGTTGAGTGTTGCGTTAGGCCAACTGACGATGAATTGACTAATCGATAGCAATAACGACAACAATACGAATTGCGCATTGCAGCCCCTTTTGTGTTCAAGGCATGTAATAGCCAGCTCGTGTTGCTCGTCTGTGTCGTGTACGGTGGAGTGGCGTCGCTTCTTACCACGATTTTGCCGTCTCTCGTCTATCTGCACGTGCTCACGTTTGCGCTCGGTTTGAGCATGGGATCTATAGAAATCGGTAAGCTGAGATCGAGTTAAATCGGTGACCAAACGCGATGCGCCATATTGAAGTCAAATCATCACAAAGACACCGGTATACCTTTTAGAAGCGTAAACTACACATGTGGCGCATACAACACGTATGTGGACTTAGCCTGGTTAAAGGTGTGCGAAAGCATTCTACTCAAGTCGAGGCTCTGTGGTAGAAATCTGGACTGACATCATTGACAACGACGAGCAGGATGTCAAAGGCCATTTATTGCACTGTATGGTAGTAACGAGAGTGGCTCATATGGTCTTCGTGATTATATGGGATGTGTGTGTGTGTGTGTGTGATGAGTCCTCTACCCCCTAAGTGGTTTCCCTCATGAAAGTAGGTTTGAGTTTGAGTGGGCCGATGTCGACGAAGCGTCATGCACGTTGTTCGCTAACTACGGCTCGCTAACTTCAACTAACGCGACCGTCTCTTTGTCTCTCTGACCCTCTGCTCGATCTCATGCACTCAGGCATACACGTGTGGCTGCAGGTGCTGTGGCGAGAAAAGAGCGGCTCATTTTTTCACCTGCTCAACTTCCTGTTTGGATTTGGCGGAATCTTAGCGCCGGTTCTCTGTGAACCGTTCCTCAGCCCTCTCGACCGCGACAAACAGCCCGCCCGCCTCCACCTTCTGGCATGGACGGTCTTCGTGGCCAAAACTACTCTCAAGCGCTGCTAACTGATACTGGCAGCAACAATATGTCTGGCATTGGTCAACTAGGTGATATCTTTGCGATCAGGTTGTTATATATATAATATATATATATATATATATATATATATATATATATAAATATATATATATAATATATATATTAAAACAAGTTTGACAGTATGACAAAGAGTATATACACTCGCAATAAGTATGGCGTACAACGGCGCCGACTAGACATGATTGAACGGTTCTGAAGTTATACGTATGGTATGTGTGCTTTTGGTTTTAGGTGTACCGCTCTTGGTGAGAATATTATTGTTGATATATATTATATATATAATATATTATATATACTAATATCTAGTATATATACATACAGGGTCATTCATATCGTCATGTACTTATTTTGAGGTTTGGTAGAACTCGTCAAGAAAATTCATTTTTCCCAATGGCAGGAGGAGGCGGAAACCATTTGCGGGAGACCAGTTAACGCATGAAGGAACCGATTATATCGGCGTGTTCGGCGGAAAAATTATGCACAACGGAAGACACTTCACTGACTTGCGTAGCAAAAAGCGAATAGCCAATTTGAGGAAAGGCATACAAAGTAGATATGTTGTTATGTCTTACGTTAACGCTTTTTGTAAAAAATCGTGACATTTTTCCAGTACGACCAAAAATGTACGTCCCAAAAGACCAGTCTCAAGCAATAGTAAATTTAATGCCCATTTTTTTTCGTACCAAAGGTGAATGCGTTACGTAGTTGTCATGTAACTAAGCTGTTTTCGATAGCCATATCGAAAGCGAAGGCATGCATACTTGCATAGGGTGTATAAGAAAGTTGGTACACATTTTGCGGTTTGGTAGAACTCGGCAAGAGAATAATTTTTCGTAGTGGAAGGAGGGGTCGGAAACCTTTTAGCAAAATTTATTGTTCTGAACGTGAACGCTTTAACGTACAACATAACAACTGTGACTGTTGAAAATGCTTAGTTACCTGACAACTACGTAACGCAACAGAATCACTTTAGTACGAAAATGGTGGGCATTCAATTTGTGTGAGAGTGGGTTTTTAGACGTACATTTTTGGCCGTAATGGAAAAAAATTACAATTTTTCGCGAAAGGGCGTTAACGTAACTTTTTATGACTTTTCTAAATCTGGTTATTCGTATTTTACTGCGCAAGTCAGTGAAGCGTCTTTCGTTGCGCAGAATTTTCCTGTTCTTCCATCGGTTGTTCAGTTCGGTTCTTTCATGCGTTGACTGGTTCTCCCGCAAATGCAGATTTCGCACAACTATGAAGAAGAAAAAAGGCAGAATAACTACTTTTATAAACTTCACTCCCTCTCCTATATTTTTTCTCCGATTCCGTGCTCTCCTTTCATTGGAAAAAAAAATTATTGGCGAGTTCTACCAAACCTCGAGACAAGCGCATAACGATATAAATTACCCTATATATTATTATTATTATTATTATTTATTTATGTGTATTAAGATATACATTTGTGATGTAAGAACATGTGCACAGCCCGCTCGGGGCTCAACTCAAGGCATTAGTCCAGGCTTGGGCTGGTCCACCTAGCCAGGGTGGCCTCTCACACGAAACGGCATTCCCTCTCTGAACCATCCAATGGCAAACGTTGCAGTAAGTACTCGCCCGCCCTCTTGTCTGCCTGTAGCAGCACCAATCTTCTCCCGACACGTTTGAGACAGTTTTCTTCTTCGTGAGACAGGCCCAGCCCCCCCCCCCCCCCCAATGTCTCGAACGCAAATGGTGAAAACAAGTGTGGGTAAGCAATACTTGAATACTCTTCTGCACTTGGCTGCTTTTGCTAGGGCTACTGCGTGTCTAGGGCGGGCTGCGCCGGTACCGACCATTGAAGGGGCTAAAGAGTCGGTTACGGTCGCATCCCACACCAGCATTTGGCCCCGCTCAAAGGGAGTCAGGGTCATTCCATCAGGTCTCCTTCCATCGTTTCTGACTAAGCCTGGAGGCTCCAAAATGCATGGGTAGCCCGCCGACCGTAGCCCTCTGCTAAATGTTTCATTCAAGGCTGAGTGGCGTGCAATTCTGCCTGAACTCTGCGGACAGAAAAGTCCATTGTGACCTAGGGAGTCGACCTCATCACCGCACCTGCACTGATGTGGGGAGACTAGGTCTACTCCTAACCTCAACCCGACTAGTATTCGTGTAGTCTCGTCATCCAGGAGAGTACCAAGTTGAGGGCTGGGGAGGGCGTGCAGCCATGCACCTGCACCGGGCGAGGAAACTGCCTGTAACCTCGCTTTGCTAGCGGCCGTAGTTGTTCGGTCCCACAGGCCGCTCCATCGGCCCTCGTTTGCCAGTTCTGACCAGAACGCTGAAAAGAAGGACTCTCCGGTAAAGACCCACAGAATGCAATGGCGTCATCCTGAGTCTTTTCAAGCGTGGAGTGGAAGCTTGCAATCGCTTGGGAGTCCAGGATAGACTCAACGCCGCTAGTCGTCGAATGCAAGAAGGCGATGTGTGGTGCGACTGAAAGAGAAACTGCTTCAGGCAGGCCCAGTCCACCTCTGGTTACCGGTAAAAGGGCCTAAAGTAGAGAATCGTCTCGCAACCGCAGGTTGAGTATAGATTCCAACGCGAAACCCATCTTCAAGTTAATTTCCTCCAACTGGGCCGAGAAGGCTGAACTGTTGGTTCCCCTGAACAGGTAGTTCAGCCTCGACGCGGAGAAGCATGAACGCAGGAGGTACAACCCCCGGTGAGCGCCCAGCTGGGGAAGACGATTAAAGCCAATTTCAAGTTTTTCCCTCCCGCGTTCGATTGTCGGTCCAAGGTGGCGAGAGAACAGGGGTACGCCAAGAAGATCCAAGTCGTCGCCTGTTACGCGGCAACCTGGAAGTAGATTCTGTATAGCGGATATGTCAGCTATACTTGAGCCGGTTATGTGAACCTCACACTTGACGGGGTTCAGGTCCAAACCGCTGCATGTGGTGAAATTAAGTATCTTCTTTAAGTCTTCACAGACCGTACTAATGTTACCTCCAATGACACCGTTGTCCAAATACCAAAGATTGAGTGGACTTTCAAGTGAGTTAACCAAGTCTTTAACGGCAAGACAAAACAGAGGGGAAGCGAGGGGATCTCCCTGTTGAACCCCAACAGCTGAAGTAAGCAGTGCCGAGGGCAAGACCAAGTGCGATGGAGCACCGTAGGCCAATTTCACTTGATGATAAATAGCAGGGGTCTCATCTCCAACCACTTTCAGCAAATGATCCTTTCTGACGGTGTTGAACGCGTTTTTTAAATCAAGTTTGACTAGCACGGATGGATCGGACCGAGAATCAATAAAAGCCCTGGTAGCGTGAATCATTATTTCAGCACCCCCTTTGGTGGAGAAACCCAACTGGTGAGGCCCGACCGCTAGGCTGATAGCATCTTTAGAGTCCCTTACTGCCAATTTCGCCGCGATCCTGCGTAGTACCGATGAACAAGCGATAGGCCTAAACGAGCCGTCTTTCTTCTTCAGTGCAAACAGCCTCGCTCCGAAGGTAAGAGGACACCACCTTGGATGCGGAGCTCCCTTAGCTTAGCACGGCTGGGGCGAAGGAGAAAAGCCCAAGCCAGGCCGCGTCGTCGTTGTCCACGGCAACCTTTAACATCACCTCCGACAGTGCGTCAGCCACCGACTTCCTGACCACCTTGGGCAGGATATATATATATATATATACATACATATACATTATGCAAGTGTGTCCTGCACATGTCCATAAGTATGCCTAAAGAGGTAACTATTTTACGTGAATAGGCAAGTTTGTGGCTCGGTCTCAGGTCTGAGTATGTCTGTGCCCTTTCCGGCTCGTGGCGGCAACTTTCCTTAGAGCACCTTTGGACGTTACAGGCTGTTTGTTCTTTTTGATTATTTGTCCTTACTTTTTGTTGTTTTGTTTTTCTCTTACATTACTTGCCGTCTTTATTAAAATGACTGAATGTGGCTGTCAACCATTATCAATCAATTTCATTTATTCACCTTTAGGTAGGTCAAATACTTAGTCAAAAAACATTCATGTACTTATACAAGGGTAACAACACGAGAGTAGAGTAATTTCAGGAATAAAACGTTTCAGCCAAGTCAGCTTGCCAGGCTTCCCAGCGATTGTACTAGGGGCAGTTAGCCGCGTGGTATCTATCACAGAAACTCCTACATCTAGAGCATTTACAACTATCGCAAGGGTCATGGAAACCCCGCTCCGCACAGAGCTTGTGGTGAAACCATGAATGGCAAATCACATGGCGGGTCACAAAATGTCCGTTTAGCCTATGTGTTCCTTTCCACTTACTATTCCTCATTGCCCCCGTGTTACGGAACTATACGTCAATGTCCGCCACTTTGTCCTCTTAGTCACTGCGGTTTGCAAGAAAGGCCTTCGTCACGGGTAAATTGAAGCGACGTTGCAGGTCCTTAGAGAGCAGCGGCGTGTCCGCGAGGAGATATACGTACGTAGCGGTTCCGAGCCGTCAGATGTAGATTTGTAGTGGCGGTGGCTTAGGTGGCTAATGCACCGTTCGAAACGGGGCGTTGCCATGGCAACCACGGCTAGCAAGACATCGCTAGTTCGAGCCCTGGCCGTGCTAGTTGAATTTGTTGGACGTGGTTGTCATTGCCTTGCTGCTACATACCTCTGCTGGAGAAAGCCTATATAATTCCAGTACGAGAACGCAATGACGATAGATGCATTTAGGCGATATCGTGCCACAAGCAACTTAGCTTATTTACGAGCGTCTAAAATGTGGTTGTCAGAGCGTTAAAAAAATGTAGACCCAGAGCGCGGTTTAATTGTTTGAGGTTCTCTGCCGTGAGGTGGTCCCAGGTGACTCTCACCCCATAGGTCGCGATCGGAGCTATCTTGAGTTCGAACAGTCTGAGTGTCGTCTTCAGCAATAATCTGTTCGGAGATTTGATCGCCCATGCCGCCGCCAGTGCCTTCCTGCACCTCTCAGATATGTGCGCGGAGAAGCAAGTACCAGTGACAGAGAAAATCACCCCTAAGTATGGGAAGCTGTTAACATACTTAAGTGGCGTTCTGTTGAAGCGTAACGTGTCCTCGGCTGCTGTCCTTCCCCCTCTTCTGAACTTCATGGCCATGGTTTTGGAAAGGTTAATTGTCAGGCCTAGACCGGTAACCGCATTGTGAAGACGGGCTAGTGCTTGTTGCACCTGAAACCTACTAGGCCCGTAAAGTACTAGATCGTCCGCGTACAAGATGACCTCGACCAGGTTTCTGGGTCCCTTTATATGACTCGGGAGGTCTTTTAGGAGTACGGAGAATAGGAGTGGGCTTAGGTTATCGCCCTGCACCAGGCCCGTTGTCTGTATGAAAGGCTGGAAATCCACGAATACCGCATACAGCGGGTTAGCCAGTGCTGACTTGATATCTGCCAGCAGAATCGTACACGCTGTTTCTGTAGATCGCTCTCTCCGAAACCCATGCTGTTCCATTGGTATGGCATGAAGACTTTCAAGAAAGCTGTCTGGTCTCCTCGTCCGGAGGGCAGAGAGTAGCTTATAACAAACGCTCTTCTTCGCAATGCCTCGCCATGACGAGGGGGCTGTCGGGTCGCCCTTGCCTTTGGCGATTACGAGTAGGGTGGCGTCTCTCCATTGAGTTTGAAGAGTCCCAGCGCGCAAGCATTCGTTGAATAGGGCTGTCCAGCACGGTGCCAATACAAAGCCGTTCTTTAGGTGCTCGTTGCAGACATTGTCGGGACCGCTTTTTTGTTTCGTAAGCTATCCAGGCCCTGCATTAGCTCTCAGACTGTGAACTCCCTCTCAAGAATATCACGACCCCCTTCAGTGTCCTTATCTTACACGGCAGCAAAGTGTGGAACTTGTATGTGTCAGACGTGAGGTATTGTGTCAGACGACGCGAGCATGTCCGAGAAGTGATCGATGAGGGAAGCAGAGCTTATCGGGCAGGCCGCTGTCCTGGAACAGTTCGATAGCCATTTGTATGGCTGGCTCTCTGCCTCGGCGATCAGCCGGTTTTTCAGGAGCTCATGATACTTCTTCCGCTGCATTTCGTACGTCTTGCGGCAGATCGTCCTGAAGACTGAGGCCAGCGCGCGAAATGCCGGTTACTCCTCTGCGAGAAGCCTGAAGCCAATATGCGCCCTCCGGGCGAGACGGCAGTGGTGGTCAAACCATGGCCTGTGCTTCTTGTTCCGTCTGTCGGGAGGCGGTAGTGCGCACGCCTGCAGAATCTCGATAAGCTGTTGCGCATACCCGTTTGTGTTCACCACGGGAGGCACTGGGAGCACCTCGTGAGCGCGTTTCATAAGCTTGACCATATTCAGTTTCCGCGAAAAGACTTTGTGTCTGGCTGTTCGATCCGAAGCGACTCGACCTGTGGCTGTCAACCATTATGCAAAAGGCCAACCTATCGAAAAGCTAAAGGGATAACGTTTCGATTGATTTTTCCCAGCAATTGAAAATCATCGACGCTCAATACAGGCTGCCTCAACGACTTTTTTTTCAAAATCTTTTCCGTAAGGTAATTGCCCGTGTACGGTTTTTTTCATGTCATGGCTGATTTTAATCCACTTCGGCATTTACCTTGTCTAAATTGGAAACCATGCAAACCAATTTAAAAGTGGCCGATCTGGGTCTCGAACCCAGTCCTCCCGAATGCAAGGCAAAAGCTTTGCCACTAAGCCATCTTGCTCGGTAAACTTCTCTCCTTATTTTTCTGATCGTGTGGGAACGATAGTAATATTTGTCAAAACAATACAAGTAACGCGTGAAGTAGCGTGTGAGGCAGTAGAGTGTATTTTTAACCCAACGACGCACACGATTTTTTTTTTAAGTAGACTGGTTTCTGGAATTGCTAGTTGTTGTTTCAAACCTCAGAAGAACGTCGTCCGCTACGAGCAAGGGCTTAATAAGCAGGAAATTATTGAACGCACCACTCGAACGCGGAGCTCGATGCGGTAGTAAAATTAGTCACCTTAGCAAAGTTGCAGGGACGCAAAATTATGAAGGAAGTAAAGTCTCTCGCTGTCCAAGTTTATTTTGTCATAGAGTGTCCTTCTCTCTCTCTCCTCTGCGATGGCAGCAACACAACCGCTTCGACGGAGCTGGCAGTTGACATGAGCCTCGTGCCCAAGTCTGAATCGTCCGTGTTCATCGCCTACTGCCTGATCGCTGTCATCTACGCAGCGAACGCCCTGTTCATGCTCATCTCATATTGCCTTGATTCGACAGACTTTAAGGCGGAGAAAGATAACTCATATTGCCACTCGAGGCTACCAAAAAGGTAAACGCCGGGTTTGAGTCTACATGCAAGCATTGTAAAAGTATACACATAAAATAATATACTCGTTTAGAATATATATATATATATATATATATATATATGGGGGCCCAGGCACAAGGAACATCAACTAGAGGGGGCTGATTAGTTTCAGCTTCTGGGTGTAAACACTTGTTAGTCGAAACCTTCGCGAGATTTCACGTGTCAACGTGATAGTTACTAGGTCAAACAACAATTATTGCTGGTGCTCGTATGTATGTGTGTATCTTTGTTACCGTGCGTGTCTATGTTTGTTTGTCCCAATAACGCGCGTGGCAATTGCTCCGAACTGCTCCGAACCAATCAACAACCATTGATATACGGGAATTTTAGGCAGCGTCTGACGACGCTGGTGCTGTTCTCACTCTACCTGACGGTGGGAGTCGCCTGTGAGTTCGGCTTCTCGCAAATGGTGGCCACATTTGCCGTCCGCTACGAGCCGCTTCGCTTCACGAAGTCCCAGGCGGCCCATCTGACATCTGTGTTCTGGGCGAGCTACACGCTCAGCCGGATCGTGTCGACCGGACTCTCGCTAAAGCTCGGCCCGGCGCATCTGATCGTAGGCTCGCAGGTCCTGTATGTCCTGTCGGCCGTCCTAATGCTGGCGTTCATCGACCGATCGCCTCTGGTCATCTGGGCCGGAACCGCGTTGTTGGCCTTCGGCGTCTCGCCGTACTGGTCGAACGGCTCGGCATGGGTCGTTCAGTATCTCCAGCTGACGCACGGCTACATGTCGGCGACGGTGGGCATCGTGTCCTCGGGCGTCATCGTGGTACCGTTCCTGATCGGCAGCCGCATCGAGCGCAATCCCGTCTCGTTCCTCTACAGCAACGTTGGCCTGAGTGTCCTGTTGACGGCGTTCGGCGTAGCCCTGATCGTGTACGGCAATTCTCGCTCGCTGCGGGCCCAGCGCCGTCGAATGTACACTGCCGCTCCGGTTTCCGCCACCACCCCCGGTCCCGCTATCGATGGCGGCTCCAGTGACGGGTGCGGCAGCGCCCTCTGATTGGTTGGTCATGTGCCGCAAACACGGCAACATCATTTTCTTACTTTTTGCAGAAGTGTTAGTAATGCATGATGCACATACACCACTGGCAGCATCCAGTGTGAAACAAACAAACATACCGTACTCCTCTTCACCCCCAGGTTCGGAATCGCGAGAGAAACATCTTTCAAAACCGTGGGGTGGTGTCTCTGCATTTATATACTCTCGTAATTCTTGCTCTCACTCTCACAGTGGCGCGCTTAGAGACAAGAAACCCTTATTATGAAGAGGATTTAGAACTCGTTGTCACCTAAGATGTCTGGCTATTTAGACGTCTCCCCTTTCTTCTCCCTAGTACATCGTCTCAATTGTGCTTTGAAGAATCCTTGCATCTCATGTAGTTTAAGGGTATTTTTCTCAGACTGCCCAGTCGACTCCGGACTCATGAGTAACCGCCGTGCTTTTCGTCTCGTGTCTGATCTCCATCCTCCCCTACTTTTACCTTCCTTACCCGCTAGCCTCTCTGTTTTTCCGATCCACGTTTGGTGTTCATGGGGAATGGAATTCCCTACGAAA
Source organism: Dermanyssus gallinae (assembly GCA_003439945.1). NCBI lineage: Eukaryota > Metazoa > Arthropoda > Arachnida > Mesostigmata > Dermanyssidae > Dermanyssus > Dermanyssus gallinae. The sequence goes on from QVRM01001063.1 coordinate 21,079, forward strand.
CTCTCTTCATGTCTTGAGTAACACCGCACCGAGCTCTCACTTCCTGTCTTAAGTAACAGCGACACGCTTGCCCTGATTTTGTTCAGTGTGATGTGGGTTCTAAGCTCGTGAAGAGCAATTGCACTCCTATATCCTCACTGTGGGCGCGCTTTGCACTCCCCAGTTTCCTCGGTTAACCGAAAAACCTCTCGTTTGCGTTGTTAAAGAGCCTTGTGTAGATTTCCAGATATCTGCTCTTCGTCTTTTGGGGTGTCAGCACGCCGTGGTGCCTCGTGAACCAATAAATAGACCGAGCAGCATGGCTTAATAACCATCCGTTGCTATGCTGCGCTTTGCATTAGGCCTTATGCTGCGTGTCGTCATTCATCGTTCCTGAGTCCTTCGCGCTGCAGTACCCGTCCGGCTGAGTCTACATCCCTCAGCTGGTTTAGCGTAACACAGCAACGCTACAATATAATAATGGCAATGTCCCCAATTCTTTTAAACATGACTATTACTTTTGTTCGTAGGAAAAGCGCTAAAGACGATTGTAAAAATAATCGTTCGATGTTGTCATATTTCACACCATAAATATATTACAGGAAGTCCTAGTAGCACACTTGAGGAAGTACTTCGTTCTATATCACTTCTTAGTTTCAACTCGACAGCCTGCCCGCCCCCAGCTGCTCGGGATGGCATACAACTGGGCACTACTAATAGACGCCAAAAAGTATGTTTACTGTATTTAATTTAATTAAAAGAGGGACTTTAACCGGGTAGCACATAATCAACGAAAAGCCAATGAGCCGGTCATCAGGCGAGCCGGTGAACATTGTGTTGAGTTTATCGCTGTTGACGCTTGTGGCGCTGAACTTGCAGGCGGTTTTAAAGGCAAACAATTCCTACCAATATATAATATCAAGACGTCAGGGAGTACGCACTTACGGGTACTGCCCGTATTAACATACTCAAAAGAGTCGAAATATGGGTAAGACTGTTAAAGATTTTGAAACTATCAAGCGGCTAAAAACACTGGGAGGGACACCGGTAAAACCTTGTTTGAAGGATAGCGGAAACATTTGGGGCAGAGTATCGGGCGTACATCCACAAATTAGTGACGACAAAGCGGCGGGTGTACTTCATGATCAAGGTGTGGCAGAGGTGCGAAGAGTTCAATACAACACCATAATAAAAAAGCCGGATAGAACTGTGGAAACAGTCAAACGTAACACATGGAAACTGGATATCAAGTTCAGTGGAGAAATCAAAAGCCACATTGAATTCTGCGCGGAAATCCTGCCGGTAACATTGAGGTCGTCGACAATGCAATGCCTGATATGTTTCAAATATGATTATTATGTCCCATCGCAGACGCATACCGCCGTCAGCCTCGTACGAAGGTGATGTGCAAAGGTAAAGTTCGTGCTGCCTCTTCTATCGTACGTATGAGGGGTAGCTGGCTTGGCCACGTCACGCGCAACGCCGTGGTCGTGTGCACTGTAAGGACGACGAGCCCGCCATGGCGACTCCCTTACCGTCTCCGGAGACACAAGCCGTTCAGTTGAACGGGATGGACAATTACTGAAATATGATTATAAGGCGGCCGCATGCACTAGTAAAACTGAAAAGCTATGCAAGTGCTGTATAAAAACAGGTCATTTAATAGCAGAGTGCACAAATAATAAACCTCGCTGTGTGAACTGCCACATGAACCACCAATCAAGAAGTTCCCAGTGTTCTGTCTTTCAAGCGTGGAGCAAAGCTCAGCAAACACGACGCGCTCAAGCTATTGAGCGACAGATAGCAATGCCGATCAAAATTATCGAGATACGTCCTCCGCCTAGTAATGACCAATTTTCCGGTACACCAACTTGGGCGAGTGTAGTAAAAAGACAGTTGGTACAGGTACTTCCAGAAGGGGAAAAGCGAGTAGTCTGCAATATGCGACCTGTTCCAGCGCCCAGGAAGAAGAACAAATCACGGACGAATATTGCATCACCCGCAGCTTTAAAACAGACACCTCCCTCGTCTGAAGAAATTAGTCTTGGTGTGACAACTATACGGACCTTCTGGTCTGGCATAAAATTCTTCGTAAGACCCTGGCTAGATGAACATCAATATGTGGCTCGTCTAGTAGAATTACTGGAAGGGGAAGACAAAATTGAAAGTCTCCTTCAGTTCCTTGCCAAACAAAAACACAATGTCTAGACCATGTCTAATACACTGGAATTGTGGCTGGAGTCACAAGAAGAATGTCCCAGTTATACAAAAAATGTGCACGAGTGGCATCAAAGTAATATGTTTAAACGAAGGTAATTTTCCTAAACATTTTGGAATATATAATTTTGTGACGTATGTTGACACAGATTGTCAATCAACCGGTACACCCTCACTGGCTACAATTCTCGTTAACGCGAATGTAGAGCAGTGTTTCGGTTTACCTCTCACCGAACAAAGCCATCAACATGACTCAATTAATGGATGTGTTGTGCCAGCATGCGCCTCTCATCTTGATGTCGTCGCAGTGAGCAATGAGTTAACAAATTACTTTACTATGGAAATTGAAGACAGCGCCACCTTCTCTGATTATTCTCGGTGCTACCTGTACTTGAGAGCAGATAATGGCAAGAAGTGGAGATGGACTTGCGTCACGTACTGGAGGAGATATAAAGAATATGTTAGAGAACGTCTCTCTGCCGGGAACGAAGTTAGTACTGCCATCAGAGAATCCTACAAGATGGCTACCAAGCAAGTCAGGGTTCCTCAATATCTACCCCCACCGGACATCAAACTTGCTGGCCTACTGCAGGAGGTAAAGCGTCCAAAGAGAAGATTCAAGAAACATGGCTGGCTGTCCGATTACTCGATGTTGGCATCAGTAATGAAAGAGATAAATTCATACTCTGCTGACTTGCGAAAAAGACTTGAAGAAAAGTTCATCAAACAGCTAGGCGTCAACACAGGGTTGGGAGAGGCATGGAGCTGGATTAAGTCAACGGCCAAAACCCAACCTAAATGTCCGCTGTTTGTAGTCTGTCGATCAACGGGAAAGTCATTGCAAACTATACTCAATGATATGTTTGACGGGGCAATAAAAACAGCGGCCACGCCCGACACAGGAGAAACTCAAGGTACTGTCACTGAACCGCCTGCACAGCGCGCATGCGATGAAAACGCTACTGATACTGATTGCGATTTCACAAGGTGGGAGCTAGATCTGGCATTGGCCACTGCCAACGCAAGAAGTGCCGTGTGCTCCGATGGCATCAGCAACAAACAACTGAGTTCACTAGACAATACCGGGAGAGACCTTCTTCTTCGTGATCTTAATGCTCTCCTCAAAAGAGGAGAATTTCTAACTGAGTGGAAAACTGGGGAAGGGGTACCAATTCTGAAACCGGTAGACCGCGATCACAGTTAGGCTCATATAGAAGTGATAGTCAAAACGTCCCATGTAGGAAAGCTTTTGAAACGCATGATTCTCCGCCGCTTGCTTACATTATTACAGAATAAAGGAACATTAACGGATAATATGTCCACCTATAGGTCACTACGATCGGCCCAAGATGATATTCTGGATCTAGCTACTGATATCGAAGAAGCAGTCGCCAAAGGGGATCATGTCATGGCCGTGTTCTTCGACGTCGAAGGAGCTTATAACAATCTCGATCACACTGCCGTTGTCACTAATTTAGATAAAGCAGGATTAAAACCTAGTAGCGCTATCTTCAAATTGATTGTGACATTCCTGAAAGATCGTAGCATGTCAATCCGGTGCAAGGTAACACACGGAGGTAAAGACTCTGTGGAATGTCGGCCTTCCTCAGGGAGAAGTACTTTCTTCAGTACTGTTTGTCATGACACTAGCTGGGCTGGCTGATGTCATACCGGAGTGCTTTAAGTTGTCTCAATACTCTGACGACGGTGCACTTTGGATTCGCCTCAAGGGTCGCACGATTAGTCCCGAACTACAAGCTACGGGTGAGGTCCATTTGGGCAACATATCAGTGGATAGCGCACAGATATACTTCACGGACGGATCTGCGTAGCTCTGAAGAGCAGGTGTATTCCGAATCAACGACAACGTGGAGATCAGCAAGCATATCGTCAACTGCAGCAGTTCAAATTCGGCCGAGCTGATAGCAATATCTGAAGCATTGCTGCAGAAAATGAAGGAGCCGTCAAATAAAAGAGTCGTGATCGTCAGTGACACGCGTGCCGCCATCTCGAGCATCCGGGCTGCAGATCCGTCAGGACCTGCCTCATCTCTAGTGGAATCTATCACCAAGGTTATAAGTTATCTAGGCCAATCTGTGGAGCTACAGTGGGCACCCTCCCATGTAGGCATTTAAGGAAACGAGGTGGCTAATGCACTCGCGAAACGAGGTCTGCTTGCAAACAAAGGAGAAGTAGCAATAACCCTCGGTAAAACTGTGTTGAAAGCTAGGAAAGAAGCCCTAGATAAGCACTATGAGACTTGGAGTAGGCAGGGAACTAAAAGGGACACGATGCAGATTGCACCACGACAAAAAGGCTTGATGATGATGATGCCCTGTTCAAGAAGAGAAGCGGTTACTATTCATAGGCTACGTTGCACTAAAGGAATGACGCAGAGCACCAGGTTCCACATTAAAGTTGCGTAAAGCCCGCTATGTGATGTATGTTTGGTACACGATGTAATATTGCATGTCTTAGATAAATGTAAAAAATACACTACTGAGCGGAAAGTATGGGAGAACGCTGTAGCTGCTGATCAAGTCGGTGCAAGCCAACTTGCCATTCGTATGAGAGACCAATATATAGAGGAACTCTTACAATTTGTTAGAAATGCTGAATTAATCGTCTAAATGAATGATATAGAGCTGCCCTGAGTAGGGTTGACAGGCAGTCAAATGTGACGTGCTTCGGGTTTCTGAGATGAAACCTTCTATTGTAATTACTGTTACATTAAACTCTAATAAAAAACCGGGTAGCCTGCTGAACTTTGTTTTAACAATGCAACAGTTAGGCTATAATGGTGTAAGACATACTTAAATCGGCGACGATTTTTCTACTAGCAACAGCTTTATCTGATAGACGGAATCTTAGCCAGGTGGACACACATAACCCTCTATTACATCGCAGACTATTTATTCGCTGAGCGCACATTCTCATGAGAAGAGGTTTGCCTGTATGTCACATTGTGAATGAACTTTGTTATATATATATATATATATATATATATCGTACATACGCCCCTTCATGTGATAATAAAAGCGCTTTTCTGTTGTGTTATGTTGGAATATATTATACGCGCACAGTTACGACAGACAGGTGTACTAAAAATGCTCGCTGACCGGACTAACGAGTCTGAGCCGCCTGTGAAACTTTTGATTGCAAATAGACGACAACTCTGTCTATGCATATTAATATGTACGTGAACTGTACACACTGATCAAATGACTTAGGCTATTGAACTTAGACTAGCCGAGTACGTAAGAAAGAAAACACGATCGCCTGCGGTTGCCTGTAGAGTGTCACTTGCCTCTGCTGTGCCAGCTGTATTTATTGTCTCACGGAATGTTCTCGAATACCATAGATTCGTATCGGTCCAAATAGACGCTTCTATCAAATCGTCTAGATGTTTCTCGTGCCGACTCCTATCTTTCCTTTCCACTGAACGTCCGCCAGCACGTGGCGCCCAGCCGACAGTGGTGTAGTATCTATCTGAACATGGCCAGACACAACAGTCCCCCACGCTAGCTATGACATATGTAATAGCGTATGTATGTATGTAGTAACATTGTAACACTTAGATCTACGTACGACGACGGTTCTGTCCGGCCATCTCCCGATAATCTATCTTTGTTCTTGGTCGCAGAACTCTTGGCTCTTGTGGTGGCGTCGACGTAATCGGATCCGCTGATGTAGCTGACTCGGTAGAGAAATCCGCCTCCACTTTTATACGCGATGTCGGCGCCGGAGAAACACTTGGCGTAGCGGGAGAAGGTGGTCTTCTTACGACAGCCTCTGAATGTTTTGTCTGCTCGTCGCTCTGGTCGACCGTACCACCCAAATGCTTGTGCAGTGTATACAGCCCGTTTCCTCTTTCACGTCTGTTTTACGCCCTCCTCGCTTTCTTTATTTCCCCCGCAGTCTCTCTATCTCCCTCTCGGTGTGTTCCCCGTCCTCTATCTCCTCAGACAATGAGGCGTCGTCGTTGGAGGAGAAGGAAGAGGAGACCAACTTGTCTAGTCAAACGTGTATGATCGTGACCGGTGCTTCCAGCATTAAGACGAACCGGTTGTCCTTCACCGCACTTAATCCCTCACCGCGTGGGGTGACTCGTTGAAATACAGTGCGAGTAAGGCTGCTCACCACGTTGTCTGACTTGCGCATGCTTCAACATCTGCTGGCCAGACGTGGCCCCGGCTATCGATAATAGTATCGTAGTCGATTGCTGAGCTTACCACAACAATCAGTTATATTTTGCCTAGTTCGTGTCATCTTCATCATCTGCTGTGTGGTGGTGCCGAATCGACAGTCGAGTGCAGAGATGTGTTCCTTACTACCTCGGATTGCAACACATTGACTATAGAGTTGCGCATTCGACACTCAGAGCCGTCCCAGCACTACTGTCAGAACAAGACGCAAATCTTCAGCAAGTGATCCAGCTGAATGGAATGATCCAAGAAACTGGTGTGCGCAGAGCATTGGTAGCATAGTAACCTAAATGCTGCCTTTTTTTTAACATAGTGACCCAGTCTACATATCGGTTTACGGTCGTATCGGACATACGTTGACCTTCTCCACTGAGAGTGTGGTCGCGCCAGCTGTAACCTCCGGCTCCATTTCCGTGGCGCCGAGAACGCACTAGACGGTAGCTCGGTACGTCAGACGGAAAACTCTCAACGGGCCAATTTAATTGGCTTTCTGTCACCGTTGTGGTGTTGTGTCTGTTGTGCTGCCGTGCTACCTTCGCCCCTACGCAGCCTAAGCAGCATCGGTGAAAATGGTGGTTGTTTCTTCGGACAGGATGCGCTGGTTCCACACGTTGAACATCTACTTTATGGCTCTTACCTACGTAAGTCTATGGACGACGCCTACAATTCGCGACGTCGATTGTAGACGATTGCAACAGCACGCCGACAGGCACGGGTGTGGCTACGTGGTTCATTACAATGATGAAGTTGGACGATACTAAATAAGAAAGACGAACAGCACTTTTTGTAGAATTGATTCATTCCTGCTACACCTGTCAAACACAGCTTAGACGAATGCCTAAAATGTACAACGAAAATTACACGGCGTGCCAAACTAATGTTTTGCAAACAGTTTCGAAGTCCAACGGAGACCAAACTATTAGGGATATTATATATATATATATATATATATATATATATATATGATAGCCATAAACATTTCACTTAACTCAGTCCTCTTCAAATACGGCCCACTAATCAGAATGAATGAAGTTCTCAGAAATTCTGCTCATTCGAAAGAACTACTTCAATAACGGCCAGGACACCGGATCTGTTGGGCATTCACTTAAGTTAACAAGATATCTGTCAAATTAATGTTACTTCAGATGACAGCGATACTTAAACGCCCTGGAACTGACTGAGTTTTTTCCCGCAAAATAATTAAGTATACCTGTCTATAAGTGTGCATATGTACGAATAGCAATATTTCAACAAATATATGTGTAGCAGACACTCCTATGTAGGCAGAAGTATGCAAATATGTGTATGAGTATACACTGTGTACGAATATGCAGGCTGGCTAGTGGTGCTACATATATATATATATATATGTATATATATATATATATATATATATATATATATATATACAGGTAGTTCAATAAGTTCTTAGAATGAAAACCAAGAATTTTCCAAATCATGTTTTAAAATTTATCTTATTCGATATACTCCCCGAGATGCTCAATACACTTTTCCCACCAAGATTTCAGAGCTTTTATACCTCTTAAGTAGAATTCCGCGTCTTTAGACTGAAAATAGGCATTGACAGCAGCCTTAACCTCTTCATTGCTGGAAAAACGCTTTCCACCGAGACTATTCTTCAAATGTCCGAAGAGGAAATAATCAATTACAATTATGTTTATTTCACTCAAATTGAGTATAATATACATTTCAAAAATGTTTCCTCATGAAGCTCTATCTTCTTCACGCTTCCGACGAGAGAAGTAGTGCAGCGATTTTCCGTCCAGCGCTGTGCATTCCACTGCATGGTACTTGGCACACCTCTGCAGGCAGAACCGGCAGGTGCACAACTCGTACTCCTCGTGAAAGGTTGCGTTTGAACATACCAGGTAGTGATAACCATGCACTATGTACCTGGTGTATACGTGGCGATTGTCACATGCAGGACCAGACCAAAGGTGCAAGGCATTGAAAACGTCCAAACCACCGACCTCCTGTCTGGCCTGTTCGACTTTAGCTTCCCACTCCGAAATAAAACATTCGTAAGGTACTGTACGCGGCATCTTCAGCCTTAGTCGGATTGTTTCAGCAGCCGGTGGGCAGCCTGACATGAGATACACAAAGCGGCTCCTCGCTCGGATAGGCAAGCAGAGCACTCGCTTCATATATAATGAAAAACACCTTTCAAGCTGGTTAAAATTCGCCAGCGTGAGGTGGTTCCACACCCTGTCAAGACCGTACATCAGCCCCGGAACAATCTTAAGCATGAAGAGCCTCACTGCTGAGAGAACGGACAGTCTTCGGACATTGCCTACTTCCCCGTAAAGAGTGACAAGTGCCTTTCGTACTGTTTCGTTTACATGCGCTGTGAACGTCGTTCCCGTATAATGAACCCGAAGGCCAAGATACTGGAAAGAGTTAACAAACTCCAATGGTTGGCCGCAGCAACGTATAACGTCTCTGGCAGCCAATCGACCTCCACGCCTGAATTTCATGGCTTTGGTCTTCCTGGTGTTTATCTCAAGTCCCTTCGAGACAAGGAACGTCTCTATCATAGAGGTAATGCGCTTGATGGCACCTAAATCGCGATGAGCGACCACGATATCATCTGCATACATTACCACTACGGCTTTTTGGTACTCCTGTCGGACGTAACCGACGAGGTCAGCAAGGAAAAGTGTAAACGAGACGCAGCTTAGCGGGTCTCCTTGCGGAGTTCCCACATTTTGCTTAATCTCTAATACACCCTGCTCACCGTCTACCAACAAGGTGTCCTCCTCAAAGAAACTTGCTATTACACTCAGGAGAGAGCCACCCACTCCTGCTCGTTGGAATGCTTCAACCAGCAGTTGGCGAGGGGCTTTGTCAAAGGCCTTGACGCAGTCAATAAAGACTGCATACAGATGACCTTTGGGTTGTGCCACAGCTCGCTCGATTTCCGACTGGAGAACATGGATTGCATCACGGGTGCCTCGGCCTCTCCTAAAACCGAATTGCTCCGGTGGAAGTGCCTCTTCAGCCACCCGCTCAATCCGTCGAATAACCAACTTACAGAAAATCTTCTTCAATGTGCGTTCTGACGCCACTCCACGATAGAGATTTAGATCCTGCTTGTCATCACCATGCCTACCCTTGAACAGAAGAGAAAGCCTGGCGACATGCCAGACTTTAGGCATCCGCCCCCTCTTTATAATTTCGTTAAAGAAATCACAAAGAGTTTCTGCCAAGAGAGGAAGTGACTGGATCCAATGCTCATAGCAGACCTGATCGGGCCCTGAGCTCTTTCTCTTCGGGAGTGACCGTAGGACCTGACACACCTCCTCCACCTCGAAAGGCAGATTCATGTTGTGCTGCTCCAGTGTAAGCGGATGCTGTACGATTGGAGATACGGCCGCAACGTCACGATTGAATAAAAGATTAGTTAGGTGGCTCTTTACCTGCCCGTCGCTAAGCGGGTTCACCGCTCTACGAGGTCGCACGATGTAAGCTGAAGGCTCTCGTTCTGCCCTTTCGAGCAGCCGTCGTTCCTCCCGCCTTGCGTGTTCCCTTTTATGATCATAGCAGAGTCTTATATACGCCTTTCGACGCTCAAAGTAGTCCCGCCTGGCTTGCAGTGATGATGGTGCTCTGGCTCTTGCTTGGCGCAGGAGTCCGAGCACTTCAGCGTGGGCGAGGTAGCAGGCTCGAGAGTACCACGGGCGTGATCTCTTTTGCCATAACTTTTTCCACTTCACTGCACTTCTCATCGTTCTCTCCAACTGATCACAAGTGGAATCGATGTCAGGGCTTACCTCAAGACCGCCCACCGCTCTGTCCAAAAGAGATAGATTAATCCGTCTCATTGCAGACCAGCGCGGCGGGTTATGTCGGCCTCGCCAAATACCGGGAACATCGACAACGGCCAACACTGGTTGGTGTTTTCGAGCCGCTTCATAAAGAACATCGAAGCTTTCAATTTCACGGCTGACAAGGTTGTGAAACAACAGGTCGATGGTGCTGCTTCCATTGTGACTTAAATATGTATAGTCTTCACGCGCGTTAGCACATTTTAGACCAATATTTTCCATCACTTGAAGCAGCACCTCGCCTTTATCATCGTTGGCCCCACAATCGATTCTGGCATTGAAATCACCGCCGACGATACTTGGCATGGTCAGATTTAACTCTGAAAGTCCAAAGCTCACCATCTCAGCAACCTCCGCAGAATCGAATGTGGGTGGGAAATAGAATACAGCGACGTTTACCCTCCCAGAGGAGAGCACTACGCAGTATTCATCTTTCCTGACGCATTGCATCGGTGGTAAACGTTTATGTAGGTAGATAGATAACCCACCCACAGGTCTTCCCCGACCTCCCGCAGGTAAGACAGCCAGCTGGTGAAACCCCCGCATATCATTGATATGCAGTTCGTCCCGCTGAAATGTCTCCGTAAGGAGTGCAATGTCAACCAACTTAAACATGTCATCACGTGCAAGATCCATTGCCCCCTTAAGTCCCTCACAATTCCAGAGAAGCACTCGCAGAGGTATGTTTGCCACTACGCTTGCAGTTCTAGAACTGGTCAGTCACTTACGGGGGCTTGGACCACCAGGCGCACTAAAACTCTCCTTAACCATCCTCTCGTAGGGGACGTCCCCAACCCAGCGACGGAACAGGCTTCCCTTCGGCCAGAATTCATTTCTGCAACAGTTTGCGTAATCTTTATCACGCACCACCACACAGAACACAGCATCACTACCATGCGTATGTAGCTTCCACACCGCTTTCACAGTTATGCCTCTGCCAGCTAGCCACGCTTGCAGCCCGACCGCCGACGTCTTCTGCGCCAATCGTGCCACTCTCAAGGCGCTGATCTTCCCCGGTCTGGCATAGACTTCCAATCCGCCTATATCATCTGTTGCGCTGCCCCTCTGCATTCGATGTTTTGTCTTGTTGTCTCGTCGTTTACGAACCACAACAAAGCCATCGTCGTCTGCCTTCTCCTCCGGTTGTGGATCAGCTGGATCTGCTGTCGGTGTTGTTGTTACCGCAGCTGGTGACGTCGCTGTACCACCACCCGGTGGTTCCATCTCAACAACACTGTTATTACTCAACTCTGCAGACGCCGAGCTTCTCTTGGCGCCTGCGCGGTTGTTTTTGCTCTCTCCAGCAGGCTCTCTCGGCCTATCCTCGGTGACGTCACCTCCTTCTCTGCTGTCTGCTAGCCGTGCTTTCTTATTCTTCCGCGTTGTCCGCGTTCCGCCGGATTTCTCCACGCTAACTTTGTCACTTAGCGTGGAGTTTAACCCCCCTGTAAGCGTGAGGGGTGCGGCAAACTGTTCTTGCGGGATTGCCTCGATATTGGCAACCCGCTCCTGCAGTTCCGTGTGTGCTAACCACAGTTTCACTAAGTTCCACTGTAGTTCACTCAAACGGCCGGTCAACGTACCTTGGCTTGGTTCCTGAGTGTCACAGGCTCCACAGGGAGCCGAGTGCGCATCCTTGGGGAGCACGGGGTTGAGACAACCCCCGTGAAACACTTTTGAGCAGCCTTGGCTGCACACAACCAGTTGTTCACCCGTTTTTAACGGGAGCGCACACTTCGAACATCCGAACATCTCGACTGCTAGCAGACAACTTGAAGAGCAGAAGAGGAAATAATCAGAGGGGGCCAGGTCTGGAGAATAGGAAGGTTGTTCAATAAGTTCGAACCTCAGTTGGGCCAGTTTTGCCGATGCTTGCCGGGACTTGTGTGCAGGAGCATTGTCCTGGTGAAACAGGACAACCTTCTTCTGCAAAGCGGGCCGTTTCACTATGAGTTCTTGCTAAAGGCAGTCTAACAGTCTTGCCTAATATTCTCCTGTGATCGTTTTACCGCTCTCAAGGTAGTCGACCAGCATTATTCTACGTTGGTCTTAAAAAACTGTAGCCATCACCTTTCCGGTCAATGCCGTTGTCCGCACCCTCTTCGGAGGTCCTTCATCAGGTGCACACCATTGGCAAGATGCTTCTTGGGTCTCAGGAGTGTAGTGATGGACCCAGCTTTCATCGACGGTCATGAATCTGCGCCAAAAATCCGACGGATTGTTCGACATCTTGGCCAAATTTCGCTGTGAAGCGAAAACAGGCGCGTTTTTTGGCCTTGGTTGAGCAAATGCGGCAGCCATTTTTCTCTGAGCTCTTTCATCTTCAAGTTTTCGTGCAGGATGAAATGCACACTACCCAAACTGATCCCCAAGGCCTCCGCTATCTCCCTAATGTTCACTCGCTTATCTGCGGCAAGATTTTCCGCACCTTTTCCACGTTTTCCTAATCAGTTGCCGTTTTTTGGGCGTTTTGAACGTAGTTCATCCCGGTGCTCCTGCGACCTCCTTTTAACTCATTAATCCAGTTGGAAACAGTGGCAAAACATGGCGCAGAGTTACCGTACACCTCGTCTAACGCAGTTTTCACTTGGGTCGCATTCCAACCTTTGAAATAAAATGCTTGATAACCACTCGAAACTCTTTTTTCTCCATTTTTCAAAATCACGCCGATACGTTGCACGGGAAAAGCGATCAAACGAAATCGCAACGGCCAATCACCATAATATTTTGACTGCTGGCAGTCGAAAAGTTGCAGTTCCTAATAGCGGTGGAAGCGCGCCAATTTTCGAATTCTAAAAAGCTCATTCTAAGAACTTATTGAACTACCTGCATATATATATTTATATGCGTATATGTCCCATTATGGTCGCATTACAATAAGGTAAGCTGTAAACTATGCTTTCAAGGCACTTACTTTCTAGAACGCGTAGATCTGTACGATGTACGTTTAGTGGGGTACAATCGACCAATCAAGCGCTACGTATAGGAGTTACTTGCAGCACCGTCCGTGGCAGTTCCAGTATATATATATTGGTCTACTTGAGACGGCTAGTATAATTTGATATGATAAATCACTCAACAGAGAAATATAAAACATGCAAATTACTTGTAACTACTAATGATATGGTGAATAAACTGAATGACCATTTTAACATAGCATGGTCGACGTTTTGCTCGCATAAATTACTCAATAGGCAGCATGTTCTTCGACCCTCCAGGCGTGTGAGGTTGATAAGAGAAACGCTTTTATGGAAACACGTTTAATTCAATGGCTGAAAGCGAAGCACATTTGCGCTGTCCCCAAAGAATGCATCAAGTGCTTCAGCGCACGAAAATATAATGCAGCGGCAGCGAGAAGGGTGGCCGTTGATACACCTAGGACTTTGAGATTAACGTCAATCTAACAGGCCCAACTCGCTCATTCAAAAACCTGACTAGAAACTAAAACCAAAACGAGAACCGTCGCTACTCGTCGTCTTGCGGCATCCTCGAAAATAAAGTGCTCAATAAAAAATCGACTAGTAAAGAACCAAAGCGCGCCTAATTTGGAATCATTCTGAAATCACTAGCGCAATTTGGAAAAGTGACTGGATTCCTATTGCAGGCATGGAGATGGCGTCACCGTGTACGTGTGTCTTGCACTTCACCTTAAATTTAGGTGGAACGTACAAATTGTACCTGTACATGTTTGTCGCCCCCGACTTCGATGTTGCTACCTTGCACATATACGCCCGAGGTAGGTCGAGCCTGTCAACTCCGCTCGACATCATTGTCGACATGGCACCAGCTAGAAAACTGCTTTGCCTGCTTTTGGTCGACACAAACATGAACCTCCTTTTGAACGACAAGATCTGCCATGAGTGCGACTCGTTTCTTTCTGGCAAAGTCCACGTTGTTGACTTGATCACACGACCCAACTTGAGAAGCAATGCTTGACTTCCGGTTCTTGGCTTGATCACATCATCGTAGCAAATTAGGGTTTAGTAACCAACTTAGGTAACGCAGATGATGTTTTAGTTACTTGCAATGACAATCTAAATTAAATCTGTGATGCTTGCTATGTCTGGTGTATCTAAAAGAGGCAAGCTTGGAAAAGTACCACCTCAAAAGGGACTCTCCCGATAAGCATAACTTTTACAGATTGCTTACATTTTAGTGAGATCGAATGAAATTTGTCTTAAAATATGATTTTGTATGTAAATGTTTGTAGGGTAAGGGAGCGGGCCCGCAAAACTCTAGGAATATGTTAACTACGAAGTTTCACTAAACTTGAAAGGTGCATTATTTTGGATGTCCTTTGGGTACCTTTACGGGTCGTTTTACCTCAGTAGGATTGAAGACCGCAGCAAAACTAGAATTCCGCAAGCCTAGTGAGAAATCCCCTCTAACTCCCCCTTATCCGGAGAGTCCCTTAAATTCTAATTTCTTAATCTTCCAATCTGAGCTTCTCACTGGCATGTTTTTCCCAGTGCCAACCGTTTTAGCTTCTCGTCTGGCCTAAAGCCACCTCATTTTATGTTTCTGTACAAAGAGAAGGTTGTAGGGCTGACCCCGATATAAATCGACCAATGGGCTTATGGGCCTGGGATGTTCAGATCTCTGTGTTCGCTGGTTTCATTTATCTTAATTTTCTTATCTCAACTTTTTGCTATGAAATCTATAAAAGTAGTTATTCTGCCTTTTTTTCTCACATATGTATGCAAAATCTACGTTTGCGAGAGAACCGATCAACGCGTGAAGGAACCGATCATACCGGCGTGTTTGGAAAAATCTGCATAATTCTGCGTCTTTGCTAGTAGGCTGGCGGAATCTTCTATTTAGCGCCATATACTTAGCTTGCTTCGGCATTGCCGCCAACCGACGCTGTCTATGCCCGCGCTGCTTAACGGACACTGCTATCCTACAATAACATATCGACTTCTTATGGCTTTCCTTAATCTGGCTAATCGCCTTTTGCTAGCTTGTGTCGGGTGTAATTCAGATTTTCCGCCAAACACGTCAACATGGTCAGCTTCTTCATGCATTGATTGGTTCTCATGCCAACGTAGAATTTGCACAACTTTGTATGAGAAAAAGGCAGAAATAGGAGCTTTTTAAATTTCATCCGCACTCCTAAAAAGGACGTTCCGACCCCTTGCGCCATTGAGAAAAAATATTTTACTTCCGACTTCTACCAAACCTTAAAATAAGTACATACGCTTATGGAAGTATATATATATATATATATATTTACTCAACAAACGAAATACATTTGACAGGGCATTGCAACATCGGTTTACGGCGCTAGTTTGCTCGACGTGGCTGAAATCTACGGCAGCGATGCAGAAACTGTTTCATATACCCTGATGACCAAAGGCGCTGGCTTCATCTTTGCCAGCATAATTGGTGAGTTGCTTTGTGTTTCTATGAAAACATAGGTAGACAAACTCTTCAAATACAACGAAAAATGTTAAGTTACCTTAAATATCTGCACTTCAATTCAATTTACATGCACCTTTATTTTTGTCAAATGAGACATATTTCCAAGTAAAAGCGCACTAAACCAAACAATGTGATTCAGTAGAACTCACCATTGTTTTGCACATTCGGGGGATAGCGCAGTTCGAGTTTAGAACTGGTTAATTTTAAATTGCTCTTCAATTTATATTTCGTGATTACCGACTCCTTAGCTCCTTCTATGGTCGGTGGCGGCGCATCCGAAGCTGGTTTATGCAGTCCACCTTGCGGAGACTAACAAGTTGAGAAATACTCATCAATCGGCTATCCCCATGAATTTTGCCCTCTTGCGTTTGAAACCCTGGGTGCCCCTGGCGTTCGGACCAAGCAGCTGATCCGCAAAAGTTGGGACCTTGTTAAACCTGTCATCCGGTGATAACAAGTCATCGTCCTTTTTAAACAACGCCTGGATCTTGACATACAACGTGGAAACGCTGCCTCCGTTCGGGGCACCATCCTGAAGTGGTCTCGCCCTGGCCTCATCGAAACGGACACGTGACAGTCACAATGCGCATTGGCTTAGCTAGTGATGTGTGTGTAACATATATCTAATGTATTATACGGAAAATAAACTTTATTTATATTTCGTGATGTGATTGAAATGACAAAAACGCTGTTCAAGGAAGAGAAAATAGATGGTGCAGCCACACGATTACTTTAAGCGCCAAATGATATATATAAAGTATATTTACTTTTGGACGAGGAAGAATACGGTTAACGCGCGCTATTTTTTAGAGAGGCGCATACCTTCCGTAAATTTCTTTGCTCTATCGCTGTTCATCGGTCATCGGTCTCAGTAGTTGTCCTGCACCAAAAAGTCGGCGGCCATTAACTGGGTACAACTCGTTAAGATTAGATTTTCCTTTGGAAACCCTCCTTGATTTAGGGTGATGTTGAGTGTTGCGTTAGGCCAACTGGCGATGAATTGACTAATCGATAGCAATAACGACAACAATACGAATTGCGCATTGCAGCCCCTTTTATGTTCAAGGCATGTAATAGTCAGCTCGTGTTGCTCGCCTGTGTCGTGTACGGTGGAGTGGCGTCGCTTCTTACCACGATTTTGCCGTCTCTCGTCTATCTGCACGTGCTCACGTTTGCGCTCGGTTTGAGCATGGGATCTATAGAAATCGGTAAGCTGAGATCGAGTTAAATCGGTGACCAAACGCGATGCGCCATATTGAAGTCAAATCATCACAAAGACACCGGTATACCTTTTAGAAGCGTAAACTACACATGTGGCGCATACAACACGTATGTGGACTTAGCCTGGTTAAAGGTGTGCAAAAGCATTCTACTCAAGTCGAGGCTCTGTTCCCCCAATCGATCGGGAACTGCATAAGCATAACTTCAAATGATCGAAGGGGGAAAGTAGTTTAAGCATTTAGCTATCCCGGGATGCCCGCGGGATGATGTCGTGCAGTAACGGTTTTTCTTCTCCTTGGCGCACAGGATGTTTTCCATAATGCAAGCAATGCTGGTCCAGTCGTCGCGTGACTTAATCATAAGCTGCATGATCGTTCTAAGGGTGCCGTCTTCAGCCCTAGGTAGACCCGCACGCTAAGCGGCCATTCCGGGCACCACAAAATTGTATGTTCAGGCGTATCCTCTGATTCGCATTGGCAGTACTTGCAGAATGGATATGTGGTTTTCCCAATTCTGAACAAGTATGACTGGAAATCACCGTGTCCTGTAACGACCTGAGTGATGTAGAACGCCAACTCGCCACCTGGGCGGTACATCCAGGCCATGATATCCGGGATCAGAGTCCTTACCCGGTAACCTAGTTGGCCATGTATTACTAGTATGGTAGTACCGACAGTGGCTGATATGGTCTTCGTGATTATATGGGATGTGTGTGTGTGAGGAGTCCTTTACTCCCTAAAAGGTTTCCCTCATGAAAGTAGGTTTGAGTTTGAGTGGCCGATGTCGACAAGGCGTCATGCACGTTGTTCGCTAACTATGGCTGCTTCAACTAACGCGACCGTCTCTTTGTCTCTCTGACCCTCTGCTCGATCTCTTGCACTCAGCCATACACGTGTGGCTGCAGGTGCTGTGGCGAGAAAAGAGCGCCTCATTTTTCCACGTGCTCAACTTCCTGTACGGATTTGGCGGAATTCTAGCGCCGGTTCTCTGCGAACCGTTTCTCAGCCCTCTCGACCGCGACAAACAGCCGCCGCCTCCACCTTCTGGCATGGACGGTCTTCGTGGCCAAAACTACTCTCAAGCGCTGCTAACCGATACCGGCAGCAACAATGTGTCTGGCATTGGTCAACTAGGTGACATCTTTACGATCAGGTTGTTATATATATATATTATATATCTATATATATATATATATAATATATATATACATATATATCAAATAATATTTAAAACAAGCTTGACAGAGAGTATATACACTCGCAAGAAGTATAGCGTAGAACGGCGCCGACTAGACATGATTGAAACAGTTCTGAAATTCTACGTATGGTGTGTGCTTTTGGTTTTGGTTTTAGGTGTACCGCTCTTGGTGAGAATATTATTGTTGTTTGAATATATATATATAAATATATTATAACTCGTCCAGAACCAGTTGACCTATACCTGTAATAAGTACACTATGACAAATATTTCTTATAGGACCGTTTTTCTCTGGACGGTAAATTGATTTAAATACGGTAATTCCTCATAGAGCTTAAAACTACTCTAATTACACATTTTCAACAATTGCAACATTTAAGGGCATTTTGCAGAAAAGGCTATTGCAGTGCTATATATATATATATACATTATGCAAGTGTGTCCTGCACACGTCCATAGTATGCCTAAAAAGTAACTGTTTTACGTGAATGGGCAAGTTTGTGGCACCCTTGGACGTACGCAGGCTGTATTCGTTTTTGATCCCTGTCGAAAGCTAAAGGGGTTAACGCTTAAATTGATGTTTTGCCGGCAATTGCAAATCGTCGACACTCAATACAGGCTGCCTCAACTACGTCTCTCCTTCTTTTACGAACAAGAGTTTAATGAGCAGGAAATTATCGAACGCACCACTCGAACGCAGAGCTCGATGCGGTAGTAAAATTAGTCATCTTAGCAAAGTTGTAGAGACGCAAAATTATGAAAGAAGTAAAGTTTTTTGCTGTCCAAGTTTATTTTGTCATAGAGTGTCCTTCTCTCTCTTTCTTCTCTCTCCTCTGTGATGGCAGCAACACAACCGCTTCGACGGAGCTGGCAGTCGACCTGAGCCTCGTGCCCAGGTCCGAATCGTCCGTGTTCATTGCCTACTGCCTGATCGCTGCCATCTACGCAGCGAACGCCCTGTTCATGCTCATCGCATATTGTCTTGATTCGACAGACCTTAAGGCGGAGAAAGATAACCCGTATTGCCACTCGAGACTACCAAAAAGGTAAGCGTCGGGTTTGAGTCTACATGCAAGCAATGTAAAGTATACTCATAAAATAATATTCTCATTAAGAATTAATATATATATATATATATATATATATATATATATATAGCCACGAGGGACATCACCTAGAGGAGGGCTAATTAGTTTCAGCTTCTGGGTGTAAAATATATTCAGTCGAACCCTTTGCCAGATTTCACGCGTCAACGCAATAGTTACTAGGTTAACAACTATTCTTGCTAGTGCTAGTATGTATGTGTGTATCTTTGTGACCATGCGTGTCTATGCTTGTTTGTCCCAACAACGTCGCGGACAATTGCTACGAACTGCTCCGAACCGATCACAACCGTCGATATACGGGAATTTTAGGCAGCGTCTGACGGCGCTGGTGCTGTTCTCACTCTACCTGACGGTGGGAGTCGCCTGTGAGTTCGGCTTCTCGCAAATGGTGACCACATTTGCCATCCGCTACGAGCCGCTCCGCTTCACGAAGTCCCAGGCGGCCATCTGACATCTGTGTTCGGGCGAGCTGCACGCTCAGCCGGATCGTGTCGGCCGGTCTCTCGCTGAAGCTCGGCCCGGCGCACTTGACTCGTAGGCTCGCAGGTCCTGTATGTCCTGTCGGCCGTCCTAATGCTGGCGTTCATCGACCGATCGCCTCTGTCGTCTGGGCCGGAACCGCGTTGTTGGCCTTCGGCGTCTCGCCGTACTGGTCGAACGGCTTCGGCTGGGTCGTCAGTATCTCCAGCTGACGCACGGCTACATGTCGGCAACGGTGGGCATCGTGGTCCTCGGGCGTCATCGTGATACCGTTCCTGATCGGCAGCCGCATCGAGCGCAATCCCGCCTCGTTCCTCTACAGTAATGTTGGCCTAAGTGTTCTGTTGACCGGCGTTCGGCGTAGCCCTGATCGTGTACGGCAATTCTCGCTCGCTGCGGGCCAGCGCCGTCAAATGTACACTGCCGCCTCGGCTTCCACCACTACTCCGGGCCCCGCTATCGATGGCGGCTCCAGCGATGAGTGTCGGCAGCGCCCTCTGATCGGTTGGTCATGTGCCGCAAGCACGGCAACATCCTTTTGTACTTTTTGCAGAGGTATTAGTAACGCATGATGCACATACACCACTGGCAGCACCCAGTGTGAAACAAACAAACAGACCGTACTCCCCTTCACCCCCAGGTTCGGAATCGTGAGAGAGGCATCTTTCAAACCGTGGGGGTGGTGTCTCTGCGTTTACATACTCTCGTAATTCTTGCTTGATGATGATGATAATTCTTGCTCTCACTCTCACACACGGTAGCGCTTAGAGACAAGAAACCCATATTATGGAGAGAACTTAAGACTCGTTGTCACCTTAGGCCTGGTATTTGGACGTCTCTCCTTTCGTCTCCCTAGTACCCCGTCTCAACTCAACTGTGCTTTGAAGAATCCTTTGCATCTCATGTAGTTTAAGGGTATATTTCTTAGAATGCCCAATCGACTCCGGACTCATGAGTACCGCCGTGCTTTTTGTCTCGTGTCTGATCTTCATCCTTCCCTACTTTTACCTTTCTTACCCGCTAGCCTCTCAGTTTTTCCGATCCACCTTTGGTGTTCATCGGGAATGAAATCCCCTACGGAACTTTCTTCCCGGTTAATCAAAAAACCTCCCGTTGGCGTTGTTAAATCTCCTTGTGTGGATTCCAGGTTTCTGCTGCTGTACCGTCTTTTCTATAGCAGATTGTTAGAGTTTTTAGAAGGAGCATGTTCCTCTCTTCTTGTGACGTTCACACTGCCACTAAGCTCTAAGGCGTCACTGTTTTTGAACACTACGATTTTAAACGCTCGCATAAGTCACGGCACCTAGCTGCTTTCGTTAAATTGGTTAAATTAAGGCAACTTCTAAATCTTATGATCTTCTGCCGCATGCCTCCGAGAAACACGTTCGCTTCAGGTTAGATTTTCAAGCTACTGACATATTCACCTAACGCCGATATGCCTACCGTTCGAGTCTGACAAACATGTGCAATAAGTTTTACTCGAAAAAAATGCCCTTCGTTCACTGTGACACTGATATAATGCGTTCACTTGTAGTAGGCATATACATAATTTAAATTCAGCTAGGCCATCGATTTCTGTATCTCTCCTGGTACAGTCAACTACCAACACTAGTATATGTAATAGCTTAGCACTAATGTGAGTTTATTATCACATAAAAGGGTGTATCTAGAATGTATGTACAGGCGAGTGGAGTTAGTGATCACATGTTGTGTTAAAGTGAATTATGCTACAGTTTCTAGAAAATATAGTAGTCAATCTACTAAATCTTCTAATAAATATATAATCATCAATGACATGGAATCATCAATGCCGTGAGAACACGAAGCAGTAAGAATAAAAAAACTAACAATAACATAATAAATAACTCGACGATATGGAAGACTGAGCCAGAGGAGTCTTGAGGTTAAAGCAACATTGTTCAAAAGCCCCCTGTAGGCCATTTCGAATCAACCATTGGTACATTGAGTATTACAGTAAATTAAGTAAGGGAAATAAGCGTTCTAGTCTAACAAAAGCATGGACGAATCAATCTAATAGGAGATAATGGCCTTTGCATTAATGATATGTTGTCTATTGCCAAATTCTAATTATATTATTAGTCACCTTCGGGTTTCCGGACACGGCAGCGGTACGGTTTTACTTGGGTGAATCTAACGGGCGTTGGCGGTTTTACTCCTGCTACTACAGTCCCAACGCCCCTCTCGAAGACTTTCATAGGTTTTTAGACAGTTTGACAGAGTCTTTTAACCGAAACAACGTGCCACTTTAGTTTTACCGGAGATTTTAACGCAGCTTCCACTACAGGGGCTCTACGGCCACCAACCGAAGAGGACACGCCGTCCTTGAGTGGCTGGCGGCGGAGGACCTAGTTCTTCTTAACACGGGTACGCCCACCTTCCACAGAGCTGGGCGCACCTCGTGCATCGACTGACAATAACAAGAACGGAAGCACATAGGATTTTAAACTGGAAGGTTTTACTAGCGAGGAATCTCTTAGTGACCACCAATCATATACTTGAGTTTCACGGTGACCATCTCCCGCGAGGAATCGCCCACAAACGCTTCGCCCTACAACCAGGCGCCAGGGGGGTCAGCGAGATCCGGGAGTCCCTTAGGACCCTTTATCAATCAGGACGGGATGCCAACAACGCCCGCGGGCCTCCAAAACCTCCTCAAGGCCGTCTGCAGAGTCGTCACGGGCCGCGGAACACACCGGTTGCATCGAAGGACCCCGAAGAACTGGTGGACGAGCAAAATAGGAGGCCTCAGGAAAAGGTGCATCCGGGCACGGCGTCTCCTCACCCGCGCTCGGCGAGCCGCGCCTGAGGGGCAAGCCGCCTTGCAACACGGCGCGGAATATAGGCTCCGAGCCTGCCTGCGTAGGGAAATCTCCAGGAGCAAGGAACGTTTCTGGAGAGCCTTTCTCGAAGAGCTGGAGAACGACCCATGGGGCCGCCCGTATAAGATGGTGCGGGGTGTTCCCTTCAAACAAAGGGTGGAGCTTACGTCGGAGGAAACCCGGGAAGCAGTCACGGCCTTCTTCCCGCGGCACCCGCCCTTTGACCGAACCCCGTACTTAAAGACACAGGGAGTCTGAGGACAGCATACTAGAGGTAACCCGCACGAAGTGCTCGCAGCGGGGGAACGCCGGGAAGCCGGGAAAGGCACCGGGCCCAGACGGAATCCCCGTCTTGCGGTTAAGCTCCTGCTGAAGAATACCCAAAGGCGGTGGCCGCCGCGGCGACGGAAATGCTTCGGACGGGCTTGTTCCCTGTCGCATGGAAGGCCGCGGACCTCGTGCTAATACCTAAGGGCCCCGGCTCGTAGCGGCCCAGATGCCTTCTCGGCTCCCTGGCCAAGGCCTTCGAGTCCATCAGCGAGGCACGACTCCGAGAGTTCGCGGAGGAACGGCCTCCTTTCCAAGGCCCAATATGGGTTTCGTAAAGGTCGTTCCACCATTGCAGCGATAAAGAAAATCCAACTAAAGGCCAAAAGCATTCGCGACTCCCCCGCCGGACGTCGAGATCTATTTTTAGCAATACTACTGGACGTGAAGAACGCTTTAATAGCCTCCCGTGAAGAGCCATCCTTGATACTCTCCACAGAAAAGGGTGCCCTTTCACTTAAGACGGATTTTATCGAGCTACCTACATGACAGGATTATCCATTCGCACACCAACTTTTTTATGACCGCAGGGGTGCCGCAGGGCTTAATCTAGGCACCCTGCTATGGAACATTACGTACGATGACGTGCTGCGGCTGGGGGATCTCCCACCCGGTCGAACTCCTCGCTACGCTGACGACCTGGTCCTCACCGTCCAGGCCCGGACAATAGGCCAGTTTGAGGCGCGTGCGAATAAAGCCCTCTTCGACATTGCGCACTGAATGCAAATAAAGGGGCTTACCCTGGCCCCCTAAAAACGAAGCTATTTTCCTGGTGGGTCAGGGGCTTGCCCCCGCCGCACCTTAACCTGGAGGACCAGGAGATTGCTGTAGTCAATACTACAAAGTACGGGGTCCTCCTGACCGGGCCTCCGGGGTACTGAACACCTACGGCGGGCGTCAGAGAGGGCATTAAAGATCGCCAAAAGTTTCGCGCGCCTCATGACAAACCCTACGGCCCTAAAACAAACAAGAAGAAGGATTATTATGTCCGTGGCCGAGTCAGTCGCCCTATACGGGGCTCCGGCCTGGCCTGCCAACGCTCTGAAGACTAAGGCTAATAGAGCCCGCTTACGGCGGGTCAACGGGTCGGAGCCTTAGGGTCACCATGGCGTACCGCACGGTTAGCACAGCGGGGCGCTGTGCTCGCAGGCACTTTTCCATGGGACCTGAAGGCAGAAGAGCGCCGCCGCCTGTGGAGCGACCAGAGCCTAAGAAGGAAGAGGCACGGCAACACACATTGCAGCTAGGCAGGGGAGTGGGATGGCCTAGCGGAGGAGGACCCATGTGCCAGTCTCCGCAAGCTGGTCCCTAATATTAAGGACTGGCTGTACCGCCGGTGGGAGCTCACCTTCCACACCACCCAGATTTTGACGGAGCACGGCGACCTTCAGTCGTACCTATTCAGGATCGGGAAGGCCCTAGCCCCACGTGCGTCCACTCGAGGATGGATGGACTCGAGGACACTCCAGAGACACAGCTCTGGCGTGTCCCGCATGGGCGGAACAGCGTCACCCCTTGGGACTCTAATGAAACCGCACATTTTTAATCTACGCGACGTCGTTCTGAATGACAGAATCCCTGGAACACTGGAACTTGACAACAGCGGTTTTTAACAAGATTTTACAAGCAAAGACAGCGGCCAACAAGCTGCGACTTTTGCGATTCCTGCGGCTCCCAGGGACAACTTTCGCCAGGAGTAAGAAGACTCGCCCCTTCTGACTGTTTGATGCATACCGTAAGCAGTTCCCGTCAGTTGGGGGACGGGGACATGACTGGTTTTAGTGGGTTGGAGCCCACACTTGCAGGGACTCCGTGCAGTGGTGTCCGTGTGTGCAACCGCATTTTCAGTTAGTCCTTAAAAAAAATCCTGTTTTTGATGCAGCTAAGAGGATGAAGCCCATCCTCAGTTATTATTATTATTATGGGACGATGCCGTGCCGACACGAATACCCCTCCACTGCCGGTCGCAGGGGTGCTACGCAGGCGGGTAGTTGTGTTTTGCTCTAATCATGCAAGCGGAGCAGAACCAAAGTGAAATCCCAAAATACCCTGAGGTTCTACGCACAAATATGTTCTCGTCGCCGGCATTCGGTACGCTGGGAGGGCCAGGTTCCCTCACGAGCAGTTATTACATAACGTA
>QVRM01001064.1:0-2500 GCA_003439945.1 Dermanyssus gallinae
TTCCTTGTTGTCCGTATACCAGGTGGCAACAGTCGTGGAAGATGATTTCCTTGTAGTCGAAAGAAAACGGTCATAAGAGAACCTTGGTGTTATCTCTGCTTTGTCAGATTTTTTTTTTTCGATAGACTCTCTTCTTGGAAGCACCACTGGTAGGACTTGGCCTTTGGTCGCGATGTCGCAACCCATGACTTGTCTCCTGTAATCACTCTCCGAAGCAATCTAAGGTGTTCTGTTCTCGCCTAAAAGTCAAATTCGGACATTTCCCGACGGGCGTTAATTTGCTGCAAATTCAAACATTTGTTTGGCGAATTCCACTGTCAGTTTTCTGACGCATAAAAAATTGGTTAAGCCTAAATATAACTAATTCACAAGACATCTTCACGTCCTCAGCTATCTTCGTGATCGTAATGTCCTTAGCTATCTTCGGCGTTGTTGAGTCGATATTACAAACGTTTTCAAAGTTTTCTTCTTATTGACGTCGACAACCTTCCCGAGGGGGATCATCAATCCGATTTCGTTACGTTCATCATGAATCGACGGTACCATGTACACACAGTGTTTCCGGATACTGCTTGATTACCGTAAGCAGCTCGTTATATTTCCGCCATTTTAGATCATGTGATTTGGTTTTTAACGCAGAAGTTAGTGCGATTCGTTTGCTCCTCCATTTTCGGCTCCTTAAAATTTCCGAATTTCGTTTCTTTATTTTTAGAACCAAACTCAAGCACGCCACCACCAATTAGCGCGAAATTTGGCTTATTTGTAGTTGAATGGCCCATCCAAGCAAAACAAACCGGATAGTATTGGTTCCTTTAAAAATGTTTAAATAGTTTAAGATACAAAATACTAGGCTATTTATTTTCATTTATATTTTTGTAACAGCTTTATACTCCCAAAAGAAAGACAATAGATATAAAATATGTCCACGTGAATAAACTGGAGAGTAAGAACATGAACAATAAAACCATAAAATAACTAACCGATGAAACCTTTGAAGCAGATTTTCATTATGGGTCACTTGCTTCCTGTTTCTCAGCTTCAAAATAAGGTGTCGTTTCAAAAAACAACGACCTGGGCAGCATTTCAAAGCTCAAATGGTAGCTCATTCCAGACGGTGAGCAGGGAGTGTCGAAGAAGGGTGAGCCCGTAGCCTGCGAATCCCTGAGCCGGCCTTTTATAACGCTACGACCGTGTCGTGGTTAGGATGCAATCGAAAACACAATCTCAAAGGATCTCAATATTTTCCACCTTGTAGGCTAGCACTGCCAACTTTCAACGTGTGAGCTGATCCGCGCTCCTGTTTTAATTTTTTCTTCTAGTTTTCTCAATCTTAGATGCATGTTTTCATATTGATCTCATGCAATCGTTCGCAGGCATCGTTTCAAGTCCTTTAGAGATAACTCATATGCCTTCACTTAGAGAGCTCGGCGCTGAACATAGTAACTGGTTTTCAGCAGTACTGTTGCTGGTGACGGCCACGGCATATGTGTGATATGCTTGATCAATTAAGATATGCTATTCTTTCATCATAACATGCTAGTAACGTTTTCTTAACAAATTGAGCATCAGTGTGCAACGGAAGTGGAACGCCCGTCTTTCTATGCAAACAACATTCCAAACAATAAAAGCCAAGACTTCGAGTCTAAGGACCGTAAAGCTAACTCACTGGTCACTGTATGTCAAGCAAACAACAAGCTATTCAAAATCAAGAAAGAACGGGAGAGAAAAGAGAGAAATATGTCAATGTGATACAAACAGCCATTTAGTACTTCGCGCCATATGTGCGGAGCACTAAATAGCACTCAGCTGTCGTTCCCAGCTTCTAAAGTGCAAGCCTCACGATTCCTAAAAAGAAGGACGACTCGAACTTAAACTACCGTCTGACGCGGTGGCAAGAGTATCCATGGCCGCAATAAAACGTCTATCTTGATTTCATGGCCAAGTGGGCCTAGACGAAAGGCTTGGTGCAGAGGCAACCGCGAACATCGCTCTAGCAGAGCTTTCCCAGCGACAAAAGCCTTAAGGAGAGCTAAATTAAACTTTGAAAATGACTTGAACGCCATGCGAAGAGATGTCAGTATTACAACAGATAAAGACGAGAGCTACGGGGTTATTACACCAGTATTTGTAAGGATCTGGAGATTTCTATTTCTTATCCAGGAGTATGAAAGTCTTGCTGAACTCAGAATTGTGCTACAGCACCTCCTGACTTCGACCATGCCTACCCTCGATTCCCCACAGGATTGTACTGCTAAGGAGCTCGTTCAACTTTTTTGATTTTGACTATGCTACGTGTGGAGATCCGGCAACCGCCGTAGCGGCGAATTAAGTTTTTCTTGGAAGCTTAAAGAATAGGTAAAACTGGCGCACAATGCTCATAAATGTAAGGAAGTCCTCAGAGGTGCACTTCAGGACCGACAAGCAGCGATTGAGGTAATCAAACAAGTTATCTTTGGGATAACACATAAAAACTCCAGTCACCTAGAGATAATTGACGAGA
>QVRM01001064.1:7500-34987 GCA_003439945.1 Dermanyssus gallinae
AAATACACTGGACTGGAAACAAGATATACTTTTGTGCCTATTGCCATGGAGACGCTAGGACCAATCAGCAAGGGAACCGAAGCATCTCTCAAAGATTTGAGTAAGCGAATTCAGGAGGTCACAAGCGACCGAAGAGAGAGTCAATTCTTGAGGCAAGCGTTGTCTTTGGCCGTTTGCAGAGGAAACGCGGCATCTATTTTAGGCGCCATGGAGTGAAATAATTATTTAAAGAATAGGCAATAATACGTTCAGACCTCACAAGTGTACCATTGTTTAACATAAATAATAATAATAATATTAATTATTATTATTACATTTGTGAGGTGTGAACGTGTTAACGCAATTCTTTTAAAGAACCCTACTCCATGGTGCCTAGGATAGATGCCGCGTTCCTTCTGCAAACGGCCAAAGACGACGCCTGCTTCAAGAATTGGCCCTTTCTTAGATCGTCCGTGACCTCTTAAATTCGCTTACTTTATTTTTGAGGACTATTTAGGTTTCTTTGCTGGTCCTAGTGTCTCTATTTTCTGGCTTCCGCGTACTCCTTTACTCACCCCGACTTAACTGAGCTGTGCTGTAAGCAGGAAGCCGAGTTTGTGCATGCAACCTGCTGCATCTTAAGATAAGGATCTTCCATGTGTCTGTAACGCAACGTTATTATTATTATCATCGAGAACATGAAACTTTGGTCCACTTGGGACGTGTGCACCGTTAAGGGGAGGTCCAGTGTAGGGGCCAGCCATCTTTGGAAGGTTCCCCGGACCGAGACATGCACATACATGGACAGATGCTGTCTAAGGAAATCGCCTGCTCGCCTATCTTAGCTGGCTGGAATAACTCGATTCCTGACCTGTAGCAGCCCGCAATAACCGGGTCCCTACATGACCTGGGCGAAGACCCCCTACGGGTACCCGCTGCTCTGGAACTTTCTCACCTTGCGTGCCTCAACGAGAGCTGAAGTATGACCGGCCCGGCCGTGTCAGCAGAGACCATTGAAGGGGCTAACGAGTCAGTAACTATCGCGTTTCAAACCAGCATGCAACTGCACTTAGTTGCACACGGAGTTAAGGTTAGACTCTCTAGGTCAGGACTCTTTCCGCTTTTCCTGTCGAGTCGTACGGGTTACAGTACACGGTTGGCGACTGAGTCATAGAGCTCTGCTGAAGGTTCCATTCAAGACTTGGTATCTTGCTCGCCTACTTGCGCGGACGACACAGGACAGTGACGTCCGTCCGACCGCAGACGCAGGTGTGAGCGTACACAAGGTCTGTTTTCAAACGAAGTTCGACCGCGATTCTCACCGACTCGTCATTTAACAGAGTCCCGATCCGGGGGCAGGGTATGGCGTGGAACCATGCGCCCGCCCCGTTGGAGGAGACGGCGCGCACCCTGGCCCTATCAGCGCCCGTGGCGCACCAGGTAATGATGTTTTCGACCCTTTGCTCATATAAAGTTGTCGACCATTCTTTCTAAGCTTCCAGCCCCGGTGGGTTCGTGGCCGCAAATGCTCTGCAGCGGCTTATTTCCAATCGAGCTTCTGTAAGTCTGTAGGGCGTCAGAACCGAGAAGGGTTCTAGCCTGTTGCATAGACCTGTGGAAGGAAGCTGCCAGAAGCGGTCTCCGATAGAACAATCGCATCAGGCAACCCTAGGCCACCCCTAAAGAAGAAGAAGCCAGCCATCTCTCGAGGGCAGCCGGAACTCCCTGCGGAAATAGGGAACGCCTTTATATTATTATTATTACTACTACTATTTATCATTATTATTTACGATATACAATTGTGAGGTATGAACGTTTATAATCATGTTTATCCCTGCTCTGTTCGCCTTTCATGTCAGTTCACTGGCGCCTATAATGGAAAGCCACATTATTATTATTATTAGAGCAATCACCTTGTGAGGTTGTGAAGAACGTGTCTGTTAGGTATCCAGGTTTTCTTCCCAGCTACCCTCAGCTCATTGCATCTAGTAAATTGGTGCGGGCTTTTTCTGGCAGACTACCACTGAAAGCAGCTGTCTCAGACTCAAGTGGGCTTTACGCATATTTCCGGCCTTTGCTTGTATTTATCAACACTTAACTTCTTTATAAATGTCCGTGTACTTCTGCTGACCATGTCCACTGCCTCGATCGCAATCGATTATTACTATTCTTCTTATTATTATTGTTGCATGGTGGTGCAAACAAAGCGCGTTTAGATGGCTCTGAGTAAAAATGAAGAGTCAGCTAAACGATAGCTGCTGCTCGCAGTAGTGAAGCTTGCAGGTGTAAGCGAGACGAATTAACTGGTAGTTTATCAACCCAGTCGTCACTTGAGCCTGGCCGGCCCTCGAGAGAGAGACAGAGAGACGAAGGCCGGCGTAACGATACAGTTACACATTGTTAGTCTTTTAGCGCGAATCAATGGCTGGAGAGGACGCAGAGAGAAAACAGAAGAACCACGGAGACGAAACGACATCGACGCTCTCGACTCATTGAAGCGTAGCCAACCAACCAGCCAGGTTCTAAATCTCTCGCAGCAGTTGCTGGCACCCGTATGTGGCCCGGAGGCGGCGACATGCTCATGGCTGCATGTCATACTTGCACATACACACATATGCATATACACCGCTTGTCTCTATCTCCTCCCTCCCACCCTCTCTCTCTCTTTCTTTATATATATATATATATATATATAGATATATATATATATTTATTTACATGGGTATATGTGCGGTCGTGCTAGTAGTCTTCATGAGGTGCGACGAGGGTGGTGGTGGTGGTGGTGGCGGCGGCGGCAGCAGCCTGTCCCTCTTGATATGGATCAGCGAGAGCAGACCGTCGTGAGGAACAAACCTACGGAGACCGGCACCTCGGGCGGCCGCCAGGGCGCTTGATGAGCGGGGGGGGATTCAGCGTTTCGCTGCAGAAGCAGCTTCAGCCCTCAGCAGCAGCATTAGCAGCATCAGTAGCAGCGGCAGCAGCAACAACGAGCCGGAGCCTTGGAGCCGAAGGAACGACAAAGACGCTGACGGCCAACCTTCTCTCCTGCTCTCTGCTCTCGTCGAGGGAGAAGAGCACTGCTGCTGTCACGGACGGGGGCGATCGCGATGAAGGCGGCGGCCGCGGCAGGCGACGGGAGTATGCGGCTGTCTTCTGGCCGCTGCTGCTGCTGCTGTTATGATTTATGCCCGCATCGCAGCAGGCGGAGCAGCTTTGGGGAGAGCTGGCTGGAGAACTCGCTGGTCGGAGCGGGGGTAGCCAGCCAACTACTACAGGGAGTCGCTGCTGTTGCTGTTGTTGCTGCTGATGATGATGATGATGACGCTAATGATGATGTTGATGATGAGGATGATGCTAGTGTATCTAGTCTTCTTCTACGACTTCAATTGTTACTACTCTCGTATAAATATTACTCGCCGGCCGTCAATAGTGTATGCTGCTGCTGCTGGTAGTGGTGTATGATGTACTGCCGTTTTCCGTAGCGCCGATCGGCAGCTACCGAGCAACAGCGACAACGATGACTACGACCCAATGTGGCACTCATGCTGCCGCTGCTATCTCTCGAAAAGTCTCCACAACGATCTCTATCTCTCGAGATTTCTATGTGTGTATCTCTGTATTTCTCTCTGCTGCTGCTGCTGCTGTTTGCTTGATCGCTTGCTTGCTTCTTTCCCTCTCTCTATATATACATATGAAACGCTTCCCAGGCTGCTTGCTTCGTTCAAGGCGGCGGCAAGAATGACATGAAATATTGCCATTTTTGGCATAACCTCCCCCCCGACCCGCAGCCGCCCCGTGTACCTCCCCTCCTGCCACCGTTGGACCTGGATATGGACATGGACCTGGACACGGCTACCTCCACAAGCAGTAGCCTGCGGCTGAATAAGCAGTCTTCTTTGCTTCTTTTCCTCTTCTTCTCAGTCGTCTTCGTCTTCTTCAGTAATCATGGCCGCTCACCGTCTTCGTCATTCTGTGCACACACAAACATATACAGACCAGAGAGAGCGCGCGCGGGAGAGATGCGCATGCACGCACACAGATCAGTCGATCTACGCACTTATCTATGATGCGTTCATAGTTCATTGTTGTCGTAGCGGTGTTGTTGTCGTTATCGTGATTCTTGTTGTTGTTGTTGTTGTTGTTGTTGTTATTGTTGTTGTTGTTGTTGTCGTCGTCGTCGTCGTCATGGTTGTTGTTGTTGTTGCTGCTGTTGTCTTTGTTTTCGTCTTTTTCGTCATTATCATCCTCATCCTCGTCGAACTATTGCGTCACCGTTGTCCGTGCACGCTATGCACGAGCATGTCGTGCATGTGTGCATATAGGGCCGCCCGAAGCCTCCAGCGCGGCTCATTTCTGCAGTGCTTTACGGCATCCGATTAGTATTAGAACTGTTAGGCGCGGAAGCACTCTCCGAGGAGCGGAATTTAGATTAGGAATATCCTATTTAGAGCGGAATTGAAATTAGGAATATCCTATTTAGAGCGGAATTGAAATTAGGAATATCCTAATTTCAATGGAAACCTGTGCTGTAAAACCTTTTATTAAAAGGGGCTTCTACGGACATCACGCAAAGAACGGTGAGGGACGGGACAGCCGAGTGCGAGGCGGGGGGTGGTTAACAGTTACGAGAGAAGAAATTAGAAAATTTTGAGAGCCTTTCAGGATTGATTATGTTATGACCTGGACAGGGAAATTAAAGGACATCGACATAGGGATGTACACTAGGGTATCGATGAGAAGAGATACGACCTGACGAGCAGTCGGATCCAAGAGTAGACATCGAATGACGGCGTACAGGTCGCTGGCCAGCCCACGGATTTAATTACGTATTATGAACCGCGGCAAGATTCCTCAGAAGTGTTGTGGGTGTGCGAGGTGCTTAGGCCACGATGATTGCTACCACGCCGCAGCACGTCTAGCAGTTAAATTAATAACCAAACTAGTAAGACGGCAGAAGATCCAGTGATGTAAAAAAACATTAGTTGTGTAATATTTACCTAAGCAGAGAGTTAATAAACCAATGTATATATATACATTAGTTTATTAACTTTCTGTTATATATATATAGGTGCGAGCGGTATATCCTCAAGGTCCCTTGCAACGTTAAGACGGTAAAATCGCCGTAATAAAAAACGCCGAGCCCCAAGAGCGTTCTCGCAGATCGGAGTCTCATACATAACTCATAGAGATAGTGATGGATCCGAATCTGCGAGGGTTTTGCGGGTCGGGGAGCGCCGCTCTTAGGAACTCGACGTCATATTTGGTGATCTTGTCCTGGCGCGTTTTTGCCAGGTCCCTGTTCGGGCCGCAAAATTCGGCATCTAAAACCCAGACCTCGGTAGGTGTTGTTATTACGAGGTCGGGCTTTAGACCCGGTGCGCCCGGCCGTCAGAATACTCGCTCACGAACCACCTCATGACCCCTCTCGCGGAGAAGACGCGCTACGCGATCATAGACGTCGTCATGTCTCTTTATAGTTCGTTTGTGTGTTGTAGTGCTGTCAGACGGGAAAGTCGGAGTCTGGGGATAAATGTTTGGAGGCAAGGGATGTCCAGACCGCCGTGTACTGTGTGCGAGGTAGGCGTTCGGCACCGAGTTCTCGAGTTTAAGCCATTTCGACCTTTCTGATCTCTTTGTCTAGGTATATATATATGGAAACTTATTTAAACATCAACGCTTTGTCTCATGACATACTTGTTCACTGTTACTGTATTGTCTAAGCGTCTAACACTGAGTCTGCAGTAAATCCCGTGGCTACACCTTGTGAGCCGTTTCGTTTTTGTACGTAAAGAGACCGGCTTGTCAACTTGATACATTGTTCAGCTTGCTGTTCAAACCGTGGTACGGGTTGGCAGAAACATTGAGAGCCGTAAGAAGCGTCTCGTCCACCATGACTAAGTGTTGACCAATAATCTTCTTGGAGACCGCAGCTTCCCCGCATTTTGACTTGCTCCGCAAGGAGCATATATATATATATATTCCTGCTTTCTGTACGACTTGATCAAATATCAAAGAACCCTCAGGTCGTCTTGAGAGTCGGGGTGAGGGACTAATAATACTCTGACTTCGTAGTTTGGCGGAGCGGCAAAATGAGTGCTAGGAAGCAGTCGGGAACGAATTTCGCCACAGCAACGACCCCCAAATATGAAAGCAAGCCTGTGTGCAGTTCGCGACTAGTGAGGAGATGTGATGTGATTGCGGGTCATTGAGATAGGGGGTGACGGTGGGTGAATTATAGCTTCTCCATTTGCTGTTCCGCACTCAAGTCACAATCAGTGCTATGTGTACAAAGTGGACTAGATGGGGATATGGAATATGGGAGTTTGGTCTATTATAAATCATCTCCATAAGACTCGACGATCACTAATATATATATTTTTAGATTTGAGTTTCCAAACGTGGTGCACTGACGAAACTGCATTTGACAACGCTCGAGTTACAACCGTAAAACGCATGGCAAAAAATTTCCCAAATTAAGACATACATTCACAACGAAAACAATTTTATTGTGCTAACAGTACAAGCAGGTTTCATTCTAACAACTTGAAAGCAACTCACGAGTTGGACTTCACGCCATGTCACAATAATGTCGTATGTCGGAGTTGATTTATCGAAATCCAAGCACAAAAATTTGATTCTGTCTCGGCGAGTAAAATAATTAGATAGCCGTTTCCTCACTTTGCTGATAAAGAGCTTCGGAGATGTGATTTCATGATGATCTTGAGGAATGCTTTCCCAGATGATCGATGAGCGAGGCGTCAGTACATGGTTGCTAGATTTGCTAAAGAGCAAAGGC
This sequence comes from Dermanyssus gallinae, assembly GCA_003439945.1. Taxonomy (NCBI): domain Eukaryota; kingdom Metazoa; phylum Arthropoda; class Arachnida; order Mesostigmata; family Dermanyssidae; genus Dermanyssus; species Dermanyssus gallinae. Next base: position 14,276 of record QVRM01001064.1, read on the forward strand.
ACTTTGAACGATGTGGCACATTAGTGCGACGTGTTACGGCACCTAGGGATTAGGGAAAAGGAAATGCCGATATAAGTCCTTCCGCGTATAGCGTTACAACACCTAGGATTGCAACCCGAAGCGTGTCGATCTGGAGAAGTTCGTGTATCACGCAGAGATCGCTAACTGCGTCTCTACGTCCGCTGGCGAACGCGGCTCTCGACGCTTCATTCTGAATTAACCTGGCCCAGTTGCGAGGAATTAACTCGGCCCAGTTGCGAGGAATTAACTCGTATCTATTGCCTAGATACGAACTTCGCAGCAAGGCACTGGTAGGAAAATTGTTTTATAAATTAAACGCAAGCCGTTGATGGGAACACCCATCAGATAGTGGCGTAGCATTTACTATAAGGTAGTTTAAGTGCGAATGCCACAGTATACATTTATGGCGAGTAAGGCCGAGTCATCTCGTGGTCTCCGGAAGAGCCACTTTTCAACCTACAAGGAAACGTTGGCCATCGGGATGACGCTTCATCTGAGGATATGTTGGCCATTGAGGGATTGTTTCAGCTGAGGAGATCGAAATTAAACTCGGTTCGTTTTCTGACTTTAGCAAAAAGTGTTCTAAGTTTATGAAAGACATTTAGGACTTTGTGCACTTGCGAAATGTAGTGTAACTACTTAGACTTAATATTGGAAGGCGTGAGCCGGGAGAGAATCGCCAGCGGATGCGATCAAAATCAAATTTGCCGAGATTCACTCACTCTTGAATATTTGAAGGAAAGCCAATTAAGGAGCCCTGTGGGGTACCGATGTTGGCGGATTGCCATACGAATTTGACGGTGCGAGGCTCCTCGAGAGCAGGTGCGAGCGAAATCACTCAACTGTGCTTGCTGGCGTAATCCCTGAAGCATCTGTAAAATATCAAAATTGTTAAGACATTTAAAATACGCGGTAACATCAAGAATACCCTCAGGACAAGTTCCAGGCGTTTTGACTAAGTTTCATATATATTTATGCCATTCAGTGTGCAAGTAAAAGTTCAGTTAATGACTGCATTGAAAGCCGAATTGATCAGCTGGCAGAAACTTGGTGAACTCAAGATGTTTATCAAATCGTGTCAACAGAATCTTCTTAAATACCTTCGATACATGATAGATCAGCGGATTAGTGATACGTGCGATGAAGCCGCAAGCTATAGTACTACAATGATAGTTTCTAAGCTGAATATTTTTCTTAACAGTTCTTTTCGCAACCATATTATTTCAAATAAATATACAAATGATTTGGTAAACTAAAGTGCCTAGCGGGTGTGTCTGGTGACGATCACGTGTCTGTTTTGTTTAGCCAGGCCAAACCCACTTTACAAGCATGCCCTGAACGGAGGCTATGTTTCCACATTGTATGTCAATATTCAATCGTTGTTTGAGGAAGGACAACAACCTGCTGAGCAACACCGGATCACAGGTTTAACAAAGTGCAGATTTTGCGGGTCAGCTGTCTGGTTCAAGCGCCAGGAGCACCCATGGTTTCGAATGCGAGAGGGCAGGATTTGGTTTGTTCTTAATTTATTTTGACTATCTCTCTCTTTGTTTGCTAACTCCTTCTTGTATTTTGGCCTTCGAGCAAACTATACGGGAGCCATCTCTTGCGCAGTCGATTGTCAACCAGTTTGAGAGTTGTTTTTCCTTCTATAAGCGAGTGCTTTGCTTGTCGGTGCTAGCGAGCGGCCGCTTTGTGTATCTCATGTTAGGGTCTCACCAGCTGCTAAAACAAGGTCTGACTAAGGTTGAAGATGTCGCGTATTGCATCATACGAATGTTTTATTGCGGGCTCGATGAGGTCAAATTTCCTTCTGAGGAAAGGGCAGTGTTCCGATGAAGCGCCGTGTATATACTCACTCACTCTGCTTCTTGCTTTGTAGCCTAGGGTTACCTAGGCTACAGAGCCTGTGATAGTTTGGAAGCCTTTGACGAGATGGCAAATGAGATACTAAGTGAAGTTCTAAATGTAGCCCTTACTGACAGATCCTGGAAAAGAGTCACACGCCCTCTCAGCGAAGGAGGGTTGGGACTAAGGTCCGTAGCAGAGTTTGCTTTGTTGTGCGACGCTGTCTCCCTGTGCTCAGCGGAACTGGGATAAAGCTGAGCTGGCAGCTAGACAATCCATAGGCCCTGGCCGCTGGGAACAGTACCCTACGCAGCATATGGTTGACGGCTACAGGTGTCCAACGACCGCTTGCAAGATCTTAGATGACATTCAGTCTCCAACAGAGAGCTGTGTTATAGCGGCCCGTGACACCGCAGCTGGGCACGATGCTGGGCAACACCTCTTACTTCGTTGGGCCTCGAAAAGGACGCCATTCCTTGGACCATGGTTCCGCCATGAGTCCAAGGGCAAATGCCTTGTATGGGATGCCATGGTATCATGTACAGTGGCTCCGTCATACTTGATGCACAGCGCCACCAGGTCAGGGTGGGTTGCTGAACATGCTGCAATCGCAAAGAAACGCAACTACCCTGACTTGGAGAGAAGACACCACTTTGTACCCGTCGCCATGGAAACGATGAGCCCTATCAGCAAAAGCACAGGTATCTTCTTAAATACCTAGGTATCACAATGAGTGCTCACACGGGCGACCAGCGCGAGAGTGTGTAGGGGAAACGCCGCCGCTATTATCAGCTCTATGAAATGAGGAGTGGGGTTGAGCCTAGGCGGGTTCACGTTTGGGTCTCACAATTGTATGAAAATACTGAAAAGTTATTATTATTATTATTATTATTTCCGAAAATCCGAGTGGCTGTAGATTAAAACCGAATTAAACTCAAAGAAACCAAATAATGTTATTTTTGAGTATCGGGCAGTGAGGTTACGTTATTAAATATTTATTTCTGTGTTCGTATAGCATAACTGCTTACATGCGTCAAACGATTGCATGATAAAGGGTACCATGATGGCCCTCGTTAAAATCCTGTGCTAGCAATGACATTCAACAAACTTAGCTTCCCGCTACGTACGCTAATACCTGACGTGTTATGTTTTTGTGTACTTGGTATACACCTAGAATGCATGATCTTAACACACCATCAATGATAATTTCTTAAATGGCTACGTTCCACTGGTCAAATCTTCATTCATATTATCTATCGCGCGCTATTTAGTTTTTGCTATATGTGGATACGTTGACTAACATATGCTTACCGACACGAATAGGTAGTTGATTGAGATTGTAGCAATACATTGGACTGCGAGTATTACTTATAGCTGTTTAGCTGCATCTATGTGTCATACACGGGGAATTTCTGCGGCTACTCGAGCTATGCAGTCTGACTTCTTCAAATCTCTTGATTAAGTATTCTGTCTTACTCTTTGTCAATTTGTCTTCTGCAGACTGTGAGTTGCGTCTTTCGATGTAGGTTTTATGCGTGTTACGTTTTTGCGCGCCGGGTTTGGGCCGGGTTTGGTGTGGCTTTACGCCGCACGATAAGCATATTATAGCGAGAGCCGGTTGGAGTTTCTTCGCGCGATAATATAACTTTCTTAACGAAGATCCGTCCTTTTGCAAGGGATTGGCAGTGGCAGCCACGCTATCTAAACGGTGGTGTAGTGTATGCACAATAGGCTTCTAAAAACTATTCAGTTTCAAGTAAGCTTACTCGTATGAGAGAGCTCGCATACTCATCGCTTGCTGTGCTGTTGCGCCACAGGGTCGCTGAAGTATCATTGTGCACTCGTCGCATGTGCGTCTTTAGTGATTATTAGTTATAATGATCACAACGGCAATAATCGTCATCATTATCATGCCTGTTGTCACCGTCTTCTTTATCTAGCTTACTATTCATATCACCCTATAAGGATAGTAACAGTCACCATCCAGTTGGCTGAAGGCCACCGTTGTGGTAGGGCGTGTTCAGATTGGTGTCAGGAAATACCTCTGAACAGCGTTGTGCTATTGTTGTTGTCTGACTTCTATAGGAAAAGTGACGCCGTTCAGTCAGCCTACACCAATGTTTCCGATTTCTCGGACTGGTTGCTATGTCGACTTGCAATAGGATGAAGGAGTCTCAGTACAGCGTTTCTCACCTGCAACGGGTGAAGTCATGCATACATATATATATATATATATATATATATATATATATACATATGCGTGGGTATGTATATATATATATATATATATATATATATATATATATATATATATATATACATATGGGTGGGTATATATATATATATATATACATGAGTATGCGTTTGTGCGTGTAGATATGAACGAGTTTGTTTAGTTCAATATGTACATGCATATTGGATCCGTGTACGGCGGCGGGGAATGGGTGATGATTTACTGCCCATTGTCGTCCTAGCGCACTGGCCTGTCAAGAAGCGTAAGGCTCTCCTCTCTCTCGGTTCTGGTCGAGGTTTTGCGGCCGCATCTCGGCGGGAGACGCTGCGCTCTCGCTGCTCGGGTCGATTCCATCATCAACACGGCAATCAGGCAGCAGCTTCGCCTTTTCACATCGGCCTACTAAGCCAGGAAACCGGCTCGAAACGAAACACGGCGCCGTTCAACCGATTTCTCTCTCACCACTCTCGGCCACTTCCTTCTGGTCGTTCGAACCGTACTTTAAATACATACAAACATCGAACACGGCCGATCACCGGTTGTTCCTGTAGCGATTATGTGGCGGTATTTCGTTTCTGCTTAGCAGTACGATATGTAGCATTTTTCGTACACTCAGCCGACTCACCGACTACGAAAACTAGGTGAAAACGACCAAGGCGAAGGCAAAGACGACGGGACTGCTTCGAGGTATTGACCACTGGGACGAGAGTACTGGGGGAACAACTCGTGGGAAGAGTCATGAGGAAGCTGAGCGTACGTACTTTGGAGCTATAAATTGAACCATACGTAAATTGAAGGCGCTCGGACTTCTTCTAGGTAAATGCGGTGCAACTCGCAAACGACGTGCAATGCTAGTCGCCAACAAGCAACTAAAAGCTGTAACCATGCAATTCACGGATAGCGCAGACCGTAAGGCAGAAAGATCGATTTGTTACAATTTTTCGACGTGCGACACGGATGCATAGTAAGCGTTGCGTTGCTTTACTGTGCGCCATCTGCGACTGTTACAGAGTACGCTTCGCGCGAGAGCCGGTACCCTGCGTTAATCGGTATTTTGGATAAGAAAGAAATGAAAGATCTCTGGATCTTCTCTGGAGACTCTGAATGAAGAGCACACTTGTAGATGGCAATGCACATAAACAGAACCATCAGTACGGCTGGCTCCTTGCCAATAGTTTGACGGGCGACGGGGAGGCGGGAAGGTCATATAATAAATATTGCAGATACCCCGCATCCAGTGTGACTGAACAACTTTGACTTGCGCCGCAAAACAATCAACCACCAGCAAAGGATGTGTTTTTTTAAATTAAAATAAACCCCATCACGAAAAATATCGATGTGTTGAAATGATGTTACTCTCTTGCTTCATCCATTTCTCTTTGCCTGTTCTGCTTTTCTGTTCTGTGTACATTGCTGAAAACTACGTCGTTTGGCGACGTCTTCGCCCAAACAAATGTACTTGCTTTACTGAGTTAACGTTTTAAAGACCAACTTTTCACAGAATATTGCTAGCATTGAGAGAACATATTTGAGTACGAGCTTCTCAAGTACAGTTTTCAATGTTGCCGATGCAAATTCTAACACGCTTTCTCTCCGGATGAGGCCAACACACTTAGTGAATCCGTTGAGTGAATTCCTATATACCAAACCTTGTATACGCTGCCTGTTACGTGCATAAATGCAATGTGAGAGAAGGGTAATAGTGTCTCATTAATTTCCCCTCTCTCACAGACACACACTAGCATACACACGCAAATACGCACTAACTCATTCACTCTGTATCCCTTTTCTCGTCTTTCTTTTCTTTAATTATGTGTAGCTGGCGTGTTAAATACACCTCTCAACACACCGGTCGTCGAATACGCTGATGGCGATGTCGATGACAGTGGCGCAGTCACCTACGGTGCCACCGGCGTTACCGCCGACGATGGCTTGGGGGTGCAGACACCCCACGGAGCCGACGTCGACAAGCAACAGTTCCTGCCGAGTTTTCAGCTCCCCTCCACAGCACACAGTGGCACGGCGCACGGACACCCCGCGCCGACGTTGACCCCTGACACTGAAGGTTTGCCTTTCGGTCTCCTTTACCCACAACTTTATCGTTGCTAAAGGAACTACCAAATCTATCCGGTATCGTCTGCAGATGAATGCACGTCGTCATATCTATGTTGTAACGTAAATTGACCTAGGCAAATGTTTATGTTATTGCATCTTTTCTTGCTATATATTAACAATAGCATTTGATCACATTAGACCACACGAGAGCGCGCGTCTAGAGATGTCCTCCAACCTGCCCTCAGCTGTTATGACAACTAACGAAAAATTTGAGTCGATCGGATATCATCGAATGAATTCATTGCGGCGATTGTGATGATTGTGCCACCATAAGAATACGTTTGTTGCGCAGTAGCTTAACATAATAAGACGGGTGGTACCGCTTTCAGGAGGCGCGATGGAAATTCAGTTCGTAGAGAACGATGCCTCACTGCAAAAAATCTCCTCTGACGAGGACAATAAAGGTAAGGAATGAGCCTAGCTGCAAGCAGATTCAGGTTTAAATCAGCCGTAAACGCAAAATGGTTAATTTGCTCGATTGGCTGGTACGGCCAGTTTTACGCCATAGCCACGTCGATATATTGTTTAGTTATTCTGCATAATATTATTTAGCAACGTCACTAACTAACTTTCGATTCGGTTTCTATGCGTGCAGAGCTTAAACTTGAGGACCTTATCGACGTCGTGACGGTGTTCCAGTGCAGATTCTGCCGATACAACTGCATCGACAAGAGCCTACAGGTGGCCCACATTAAGGCCAACCATCAGGAGGACATCTCGCGGGGTAGGCTTTCTGTAAACTGTGTACTTCTTGTAGCTGATTCATAGCTTCCTGATGGATGTAGCTGAGGAGGCACTCTCCGTCGCTTACATACATCATGATGCCGGTGAATTGCCGCTTGCCAGTTCTAGCGTTTCTTGCGTGAATTTTGTGCTGAATGCTCACACGCATGTCAATACGCACTTACGGGAGATCTTCCCTTGTTGCGGATCTATTTTAGAGGCTGCTGTAAAACACAGAGTAGCTTTGCATAGATCTAAACACGCATACGGGGGAAAGAGTATTTTTTTCAATTTTAAAATTTTACAAGCCATTACACCTTGATTTATACAACAGTCAGTTTACTTATGTTCTCGGTGCGCTGGCCATCCGCCACGAAATCATGTTACTGTAACACGATTTGTCTTGACAATTTGTTTTGACTAGGTGGTGTTACCGCTTCTAAGATTGTTTAAATGAATGCTAAAATAGTTTGATATATCTTATAGTTTACAATACGATTGTACATCCGCTCTGGATTGCAGTTTCGAAATAGAGCAGATCGCAATAGAATTATAACGGCCCAATCTCAAGTCACTTCGACGAGTTGCCGTGGATTTGTCCTTAGTAAAACCATGTTGGTCCTCATCCAACAAGCGTTTGGATTGAAGTAATTTAAAAGTTTCTATCTTTAAAAGGTCTACTAGCAGTTTTTCTAAGATGATACATGCGATTGATGATTAAGCTACAGGTCGGTAATTATCTAAATTTGGCTTTGGATCCTTCTTATGTACAGGAGTTAGGACTAACTGCTGATTTTTTGGCACAATGTCATCCTTATAGTATCTATTGAATATAAAAAAAGAAGTTCAGTTGCTACAGACGCTATTTTTTTTATAAAACATTGGTGGGATTAAGTCAGGAGTAAAGCTGCACTTAGTAAATAGTTGTTTGATTTTGGTAAGAACACTATATTCTGATATTTCTAAATATAGACAGCCACGTTTCGAGGCCGTTGGAAACACCTTCGGCAACTGAACCCCCCTTGGGCAACATAAACCGGCGATAAGAAGTCCTTACATTCATTTGCTTTCAAAGCGTCGCCGACAAGGACTGTCCGATCTATATTTAAAGTCGCAATATTTCCTTTCCTCTTTAATCGTTTATTTGCTTATATTAAAACAACGATATTGTAATACTAGCTTCTTCCATTAAAGGAATAGTTCTAGTAGACTTGCTTTCGTACTGCACATTTGGCTTCTGACCAATCAGCCGTTTTAGACTGGTTACATGTTTACGTAAATTAGAATTTTTTTTTTACTTGCCATTTTTTTTAGGTTCACTTTTATTCATTAGTGAATGTATCTGGTATACAAAGCTATTGCACATCGAGTCAATGGGTATATATTACATAAAATACCTGTTATAATGAATAAATATATATATATATATATATATATATATATATATATATATATATATATATATACTCGCCTATTTAGCGATTAGTTACGTTTTTCTTGCAGGAGTATATATGAACACGATAAATTGTAGTTGTACACACCCTTTACCCTTTTATGTCATGATAAAGGTGAATTTATGTTATATATATGCGTATGCAGCGGCCAAAGAGGCAGAGTCATCAGATCGCGTATCCGAAACTGCTATTGCTAAAAACGCGGTGACGTCGTTCGAGTGTCAAGCACACGATCGTTCGAATGGCGAACTCGAGGCAGAGGTTCAAACTCAACAAAGCGATGAAGCATTGTCGGCTGGCCCACCGGAGGAACAGCAACAGGTAGGCTTCTGCAGTCTCTCTTCAGTTAGGCTTTTTGAGTAATTCATTATTTTTGCTCTGTTCCCAGCTACTACGAGTTGAGCATACATGCTTTTATTATTTTCGCTGAAGAGCCCTGTATTCAATGGGATTGTTTTCAATTGCGCCTACGAGGGGTGCCTGACAGGGCAACCTGTCTTGTCATTGGTGTTGTTCCTCTAGTCATTGCTGTAGTCGTGCTTATTTTGTTGTTATTCCTGCTATTGATGTTGCTGCGATTTGTGTTCCTGCTGTCGCTATGCCTTAGTCGTCCATGCCAAAAACCGAGAATAAGACAGCGCAAGGTGGACGGCAATCTTTGCAAATTTTCAGGCACTAGTACGCGCAGCATTTGCCAATATACGTGTAGTGGCGAACTACAGGAGTGCCCAGTGAATGAACCAAACTTTGGTTTTCATATATTAGCATAACCTATTACGAGCATTTATAATTGTGGTGTAGGGGAGCGTTGAGCGCCTCTTTTATTGATTTGCTGTACTTTCGAAATCCATCGATGTATTCCGAGGGTTGACAGGGAAACATGGAGGAAGGGCGCATGTACTGCTTTGTCACTAAGGGAAATGAGAGTTGATGCAGCTAAAGCCGACACGAATCAACATATCAGCACAAACGATTCATATACATACGTGTGTGTGTGATGCAGGAAAGAATATACAGTTTCAAGATTTGTTGCCCGAAATTTGCCCGAGTTGATAATAGCATGGAGTGGTGGTTTCTTATACAGAGATCGTCCGCATGTACAATGACGATCAGCGCAGTGGAACACGTCGCCGCGTCTGGTTGCCAAGACCCTGATATCCCGGAAGAGGAGGAGCCGCCTGATTGCTCCGACCAAGTAGAAGACCCTCCGGCAGGACCGCTGGACAACGAAAGTGTATCGCAGGACGGCGCCTACGAGGACCAGGCAGCCGAAAGTCCGCAAGATGTAGTCAACGTTGACGAAGATGACCTGGTGTCTTCCGAGTCTTGTGAAGATCTCGAGGAGGCACAAAGCGTATTCCTTTGCTCCCAATGCAACACCACCTTCGACTCGTTCCAGGACTGTGAACTGCACATGCGATCGGTACGTTTTACTAGCATATGATTCAATTGATAAGTTAGGTATACTGCGCCTTAAGCTTTTCTATTTCGAACGAGTTTCTAAGCGTGCCCTTAATAAATCGGAGGTATTTCGGTTAAGAGGTATAATACTATAAACAAAAAATATGTAACAATAGCAGTATGACTTACCGAAATGCCCATATGTATCTTATATTTGTGGACTATATAAATATATATATATATATATATATATATATATATATATATATATATATATATATATATATATACAACGAATAATAAAAAGGCGCTTGAACCTACGTTAGCAATTAGACTAGTAACAATGTATTTAGTATAGCACTACCATACTTCTGCTGACAGACAGACAAGTGCGAAGTCGCATCGACCAAGCAGGCGGTTTGGCGACGTAAAGCTTCACAATTGACTAAATTTCTAACCCTAGCATCGTAGATACGCAGCGTATTGGTTACTGTACGAGCACTGTAAACTTTCTTTACGCTCGTTTGTAATTAATCAATATCTAGTTTGCTTGCGGAGATGCAACGTTACAGTTTTAATCGATTTACATACTTGTTGTTGTTAGTATTAGTAGTAGTGGTAGTAGTAGTAGAGTCTTCCTCTACTCTTCACCAGCAGAAGCCATTTGGTTCATGCACTCCCCACTGACGATGAAATGACCAGGAGGAAGGACGACTGCCAGAATCGAAACGCTAAAGGTTGTTTAGGTTACTGCGATATAGAAAAAAAAAACTAGCAGTTCTTTCCTCTGTACCGACCGAGCCACGGGGATGAATCACTTAGTTAATAACAGGCTAAACGTGTGTTGTTGTTGTTGTTGTTGCTGCTGCTGCTACTGCGCTATTGTTCAATAGGCACATCATAGTTTGGCAGCGACATCTGTGGCGTCGACGACGCCTCCGCCAACAGCTGTATTTGCCATGGACTCGGCGGTGCAGAGCCAAGCTATTGGCAACACGAACAAACGTTGCTGCCTCTGCTTCTACTACAGGCTGTTTGATGACGCCACAGTTCGGCATCGCGCAGCAGAGCATCAATCCTGTGACGAGCGAGCAAGGGGTGACACTTGCCGCTGGAACGACTTACTTCATGGATTCGTCCGTGTGCTCCGGGCCAGCCGTGGCCCACACTCTGTTTCACGCTCCGTCGACAGTTTCCTCGTTTGGCCTATGAAACCATCACCTCCCAGCCAATGGCACCGCCTCTGCCGCAGGTCTGTTAAAGCAACACAGACACTGTTTATATATATATATATATATATATATATATATATATATATATATATATATATGTATATATATATATATATACATATATATTTATATATATATATATATAACGTCCCGGTGAAGTTTACATATGCGTGCTACGAAACCGCTTTTTTCAGGTCTGACGGTATATTTGTATAGAGTTTAAATAAATTGGTTCATAGCTAATCTCTCTATAATATATATATATATATATATATATATAACGCCTAGCATAGATACTCTATCGATGCGCACTGCTGGAATGCTTTGGACGTTTGTTGAATTACTGAGGTTAAGACAATACTGTCGGTGACTTTTGACGCATACCGAATTGATTTTCCGCCAGTAATGTAGCACTGGACCCGCCGCATGGGCCTCCGAATCACATTCGACTCGATTGATTTTGTAAATTTTGTAGGACTCTTGGAGTATTTGCTATTTTTCGTTTCAGTGTTTATATGTCAAGGTTACATGATTGCTTTGTTATTGTAGATGATATTTAAGATGTTTAGCTATAGTGTTTGTCGATTTTTAAATCTCTGTTTCAACGTTTCACGCATTCTTTTTTGCGCCATACCGAATTGGTTTCCGCAATAATGTAGCACTGGACCCCCTCTGCATGGGTTCCGAATCATCTTCCGGCTCGATTGGTTTTGTGGACTCTTCGAGTATTTGCTTTTTTTCTTGTATTGTTTATATGTCAAGATTACATGTTTTATCTTTATTGCAGATTATACTTTTAAAGCGTTTTTAAGCTATAGTATTTGAAGGGTTCCCGTCGTTCGAAAGGGTTATATGAAACGATCAGAACTATTGTCAGACGGAAGTGTATTGGTGCTACTGTTTAGTCAGTAGCGTTTAATAAACACCTAATTGATAGGCGTTTGTTTTGTGTATGTATGCATATGCCATTTAGATGCCTCCCCTGGACACAATGGCATCTCGGCCATATCGATGTACGCAGAAATTTTGTACGCAACGTTTCCGTAAGGTCGCAGCACTGCAGTATCACCAGCAGAGCCATTTGGTTCATGCACTCCTCACTGACGATGAGAAGGACCAGGAGGAGGACGACTACCAGAATCGAAACGATAAAGGTTGTTTAGGTTACTGCGATCATCACTAAGCTTTTATTATTATTATATTATTATTATTATTATTATTATTATTATTATTATTAGTATTATTATTATTATTATCATCATCATCATCATCATCATCAATTCTTTGATTACAAATTGTGAGGTATGGAACGTGTTGAGCCAGGTTTCTCCTGCTTTTAGTTCGCTTGTTAATTCATGATCGCCTACTGATGAAAACCACGTTCCCCCTACCAACGGCCAGAAGGCTATCATCTGTCTTAAAACAGGCCTCGGCGTCGATCGCCCCGTGATGTCTCTATTCGTTTCCCGATATCCGTCAGGATTTTCGCTGTGCCTGTGCTGATGGGGCCGAAGTATCTCTAATGTAATTCGGTACAAAGCTGGTAGCTTCTAGATGGCTCGGAGACGACTGTTCTTTTCTTCTTCTTCTTCTTCTTCTTCTTCTTCTTCTGATTCTAATTCTTCTTTTCTTCTTCTTCTTCTATTCTTATCTTATCTTCTTATATCTTATTATTATTATATATATATTATTAATTATTATATTATTACATGCTAAACAATGTTACAGTTGTGAGGTCTGAACGTATTATTGCAATGTTTTGTTAAATAATTAGATCACTCCATGGCGCCTAAAATAGATGCCGCGTTCCCTCTGCAAACGGCCAAGGACAACGCTTGCCTCAAGAATTGACCCTCTCTTCGGTCGTTCGTGACCTCCTGAATTCGCTTACTCAAATCTTTGAGAAATGCTTCGGTTCCCTTGCTGATTGGTCCTGACTGGTGCCTATTGGTCCTTGTTATTATTATTATTATTATTATTATTGAGGTGAGTAGATATAACGCCCTCGTTAACACTGTCAGTTCGACCGGCCTTAGGAACCAATACCGATCCTCCGGCGGGCATTAACCAGCTGTACAAGTGTCCAGAATGTGGACTGCGCATCATCTCTTGGAAGACGACGGTTCTGCATCTATGGAAGGCCCACCAGATCGATTGTGACCTATACACGTGCGCCCTCTGCGAGTACAGGACCACGTCATACTACAAACTTCTTAACCACAATGTATGTCCGTAGATATCATCACAATACAAACTCAGTTGGAATACTGACTCAATTTAGATAACCCGAATCAAAATTAGATGCCGAAAACTTACCCCTCTTTCGGTAAGCACTTGACTCTCTCTCTCGCACTCTCACACTTCTGTTCTCTCTTAGGACAAATGATTGTGCCGACGAGAAAATCTTACCGGTTAATTATGTGGTATACTATTTGATTTCAGCAAATCCATTCAAATCAGCGGAACTACGTGTGCATGATCTGCGGCAAGGATTTTAAACAGATTGGTCAGCTAAGGAATCATATGGTGATTCACAAGGACAAGAACGCTGAAGAAGCTAAGGATCTCTGGTCAGTTCAGTCATAATATAGTCATGTGCTATGCTGCATCTTATATATATATATATATTTGTTTTTTCTTATTTTTGAGGATGCATATATTTTTACATTATAATCTTAACACGAACATCTATTTGCGGGGGTTGTCTGACATGTTATGGTATCCGCACGTTGTTATACAAGATACGAAACGCATGCAGTGCGTAGGGCGCGTAGAAATGACGCACATGGAAATACCATAACAACATCACATTTGTTTGTTCTACGCTGGAACATTCGCTGATTCAACATTTTTGCTGATTCTTTAGTGCGCAAATGTATGATTTGTGTTATTAATCGTATTATTACAACTACGGGCTCAGTTCTATTAAGCAAGCTTATCAGGTTTCTATTCTTTCTTCTTCGGACTCTGCAACAGGTACTCGCCAAAAATATGCGACCTGTGCCAGCGGACGTTCTCAGACACAAAATGCCTGAAGAAGCACATAGAAACTGTTCACATGAAGCTTAAAAAATTTGAGTGCCATCTTTGTGCTTATCAAGCCGCCCGGCGAACCATGCTCAAGATACATATGCGACAACATACAGGTATGAAGAACAGAAAAGACGTATACGACTTTTGCTATCTGGTCCAGGGGGCTAGCCCCCAAGCGAGGGTGTCTGATATTTCATACCACCCTTGGTTGGTGCCGCGCCAAAGGGACAAACGGCCATCGTCAAGTGTACGATCGATTACACCATCTACATAATGAATGTAGCCGACAAACAGGATACTTTTTACATTGTATATAAAGTTATATTATTAATACATTAACCCACAACTGCCCGGTGGGCTTTTTTGTTGTCCCAGCGGTGAGCACATACGTAGCATCGATCATAGTCTTACCTAATTTAGAAAAGCAGCCGCGATATATATATATATATATATATATATATATATATATATATTCGTACTTTTATATATTTTATATATCTGTGTTCTCAGGTGAGAAGCCGTATGCGTGTGAGTACCCGGCCTGTGGATATCGAACCTGCGATCATAACTCGCTGAGACGCCACCGGATGAAGCATTCCGGAGAGAAAGCGTACAAATGCCCTCATTGTGCCTACGCTTGCATTCAGGCTGTATCGTACAAACAGCACCTTCTCAAGAAACATCCGCAACTCGAAAGGAAGAACCTCTTCGAGTGCGATCGATGTAACTTCAAAACGGTAGAGGAATTTGCATTTGCTATACATTCCCATATCTCATACATGCCATATATATATATATATATATATATATATATATATATATGCAAATGCTTTATTGTAAGGGAGGTACTAAAACTATATATATATGTAAAGGCGAGCACTGCCGAGTGTGCAAACGTATTGCAAATGATTAATAAATCATCACAATATTTTCTATATATATACAAATAAAATGATATTGGAATTGGAGGACTAAAGAATATGTGCCTAAAGCTCTAATAAAATAAAAATACATTTTTTATTTCTACATATATATATATATATATATATGATAACTCCGGCTAGTTTCATTCTGACTGTCAGTTTAACCGCCAAGCTTTTCTTGTCGATTTGTTTTTCTCTCTATCTGACATTTCAACACACGCAAACTGCTACCCACCCTCGCTTGTACGCCAGGTAAATGAGGAGAAACTGACAGCGCACAAAGTTAGCCATAATGAGCGCGATCGCAAAGAACGGGATGAGCGCGAAGAGAACGAAAAAGAGAAGGAAATTCGGCAAAAAATTGCCAGACCACTTCAGACGTCTACAACAACACCGCCGCCGACAGCAACAACAACAACAACAACAGCGCCAATAGAAACAACAAAGTCGTGCGGGACATCAGCACCACCAACAACAACAACAGATGCTATATCCTCCACAATGTCCTCCACGGTCGCAGCAGCAGCAGCAGCAACATTAACAACAACAACAACCACAAGCAACAGAAGCGGCAGCAACATCAGGAAGCGTCACCAAAAGCGACCGCAGCAGCTACTTCAACCACAACAACAACAACAACAACATCACCAAACGAGCATCGCTCACGACAAGGTCTTCTTCCACCTGCCGAAAGGCAGCGACCAACGTGATGAACTACAATGGCTCGGCATCGACGTCAACCGCCACGTCCTCCACGTGCAGTAACAGCAGCGGTCGCCCGCAGAGGACTGGCACGACAGCGTCGAGCCGAAATTCCGCGCGGAGGTCGCCACCGTCAAAGAGTTTACGTGCGACCTCGCAACAACAACAACAGCAACAGCACACAACAACAGGAACAACAACAGCAACAACAACAGGAACAACAACAGCAACAACAACACAACAACAACACAACAACAACAACACAACAACACCAACAACAACAACAACAACAACAACAACAAACAACACAGCAACAACAACAACAGCACAACAAGAACTTCTTCATCAGCAACCAGTGGGGCATGCGGCAACTTCCTCCGGCGACGGCGGCGGTGGAAGCTGCCTTATTCAGGCCGTGCACAGTGTACCAATCTCGACGGCTACTACTACTACTATACTGGTATTGCCAATGCCGGCCAGCTGTCCGGACTTGTGCTAAATCCAGTTCAGCTTGTCGTACCCATGAGCAGCGGGCGGCCATCAGATTATCACCACTGTCGGCTGTCCCACCCAGCTGGTCTACACGACCACAGCCTCACTGCCGGCCGCCACTATCGCCCCACCCCATCGCAACACACCAACAACAACAACGTGCACCAAACAGGCTCAACCACAGGTGAGACCACTTCATAGGTAAGACCTGACCGCGAGGCGTTCGAGGGGCCATTGTATGGCCAGTTGCTACACCCGTTATGCTGCTGCTCTAAGCGCCCCTGAATATAAGAGGGTGACATGTGTAATTTAGTTATACACTTCGAGCGAATAATAAATCATCGTCATGCTACCGTGCCAACTACACGTAACCATGTATAATGGATAACGTTGCATAACGTATATATATTATATATATATATATATATATATATATATATGGCTTCGCCTTTTGACTCCGCGCGAACGTGTGGTACGGGTCCTCTAACCCAGGGTAGGCCCAGTTCAACAATTTGAAGCCCGAAGAGATGCTGCATTTCCTCGTTGAATGACAGCCTCTGACGCAGAATTCGGATGCTCTCGCGTCTCCTGTCAAAAGGGTATGGCTTCTACACACGCGCTGGTATTAGCTTGAAGTAGGGGGCCTGCAGCTCACATAATATCGTCAAGGCCGACGGACAAAATCCGTGCGGATAATCTACGCTAAAGCATTTTTAGCGTCTGTTGACCTGGAGGCATGACCTGCTCGGTCCACACTTGCACCCTTTTTAATGTGTGTCATTGTGTTTGCCAATTTCAGATGCCGACCGTAGCTGTTTTGGCTGATACATCAGAGCAAACATCGACGACCTGACGAAGGATTTCTGTGAAATCTATCAGAAGCTAGTTAATGTTCAAATCCGTTTTTACACTATCTATATATATATATATATATATATAACATTTTTAGAAATATGTACATAGCACTCTATCAGTATGTTGCCTTCCGATGATCTCGAACGGCTTCGATTTGTGTAATGCGGTTTCCTCGGAAACTTGTAAATAGTCACATGTTGCCACCAGTATTTTTAAAAACACGTTGCTTGTACCTCACCGAAGACGATAATAGGGAAGTCGACGATTTCCATAATCGACCAGTATTAACAATATGAAGAGACTGACGTTTTTCCTACTATCACCGTCAAGGGCACACAGGGTGGAACACTTGCCTCATCACGGTGGACTTGCAAGCCATTTTCTCCACCCCTTGCCCATCTTTTTCGAGAACCACCTTGCTGCTATTCTTAATATAGACTGCCTAGGCTGATTATGTAAACCACAAACCTGTGTGTAGACTTTTAACCTATTTTCATAGTCTTAAATAATCAGACATCCTCAGTACGATTATAATTAATGTACCCTACCATAATATTCTAGCCTCTTCAGTTATGAGTAGGCCGCGTCTTTATGAGTTTCGAGTAGCCTAGCTACAACATATTCGGAGCTCTTGTCCTGGCGAGTCATTCTGTCGAGAGCAAGACAACCCGCCTACCTTTGTGATCTACGTGAAGGAGCGGGCTTTTCTGGGGTAAAAAGATCTAGCGGACTATTCTGCACGTTCCTTCTGCCATTGTACGGCACTCCAAAACTATAGTCTTACATAGTCTTTTCATAGCTACCCCACACAAGGATCAAGTAGAAGGCAGTGAATTGAGTATACATGTCGGGTTTTTAGTCGGTAGAAAAAAATATATAGCTTTATTTAGAAAATATATGGGGGTAAAAAATTACCCCATACATTTTCGAGCGTTTTTTCGTCGCCTAGATAATCGTTTATGAAACAATTACATTAAAAGCAATTCAAAAGCTCATTTAAAATTGATGTTTATGTGTATTTGAAAACTAGAACTTTCTTTCTACTAACAGTATGCATTTGCTATGCTGATATACCTCATACGGTCGTCCTGTGAAAAAAAAAAATGCCACTACCGGTCACCGTACGCGCCACTGAAAGAGCAAACATTATCACTTCCTTTCAATACAAACAAGTCTCTTTTTAGTAAAAAGGGGGTTTTAACAGTCACATATTTTGTCGTCTTCCCGTGCGCAAAAGCATTGTTAACGACTTCGGCATTGGCTATTTCCAGTGCATGAATACGTCCTACGCCGCTCCGTAAGTTGTTCGTCCTTACAGTGAAAAACTTTGAAAGTCGATTTTCTTTTATGATCTGTCTAAAATACGAGTTTCACACAGCGTCGTTATTCTCAAATCGTTTAGGTATTTACTTGATGTAGGGCACACGATTAGTATATAGTATAGAGAAATGCGATTTATGGATTTCAGATTTATATATGTATATATATGTGAGTGTGTGTATGCCAAATTCATAGCCAGTTCCAAGACTTCTGGTGTCGAGGTTGGCGACCATCTACTGTTCTAGTGCTCCGGTTATAATAAGAGTCTTGGTTGAACATGTGCCTCTACACGCGAGATATTGTAATCTCGACTATTTGATAGTTACTTATAGAGCGAATCTTCATAAAATTTCACTACTTAGGCGAGAGCGCAATATCGATCAAAACAACTCAGCGCAAAGTTTAAGGAAAACAGTGGCCATGCATCTTTTATCCACGTGCATCCCTCCACGTTTGTAGAATCCAGCTTTCTTTTATAATGCGATGTTATAACACATGCTTGTATTAGGGCATTGACAAATTTTGTAAATATTTTGCTTTACATACTCGTCATAAAGTCAAAAAATAATACACGAAATGTACACTGACAATTGGAGGGTCTAACTATTATGTACAGGTCTAGTCAAATATATATATATATATATATAATAAAAGAACAATCAGTTGTTTAAGTGGACGCAGTCTTGGTTTTTTATTACGTGGTGAGGTTATACCTGAAATTATAAGCTTCGTGGACGATCAAACACCGTGGGCATCTCAATTAATACTAACGGTACTCCAGAAAGCTGACTAACAGAAAATAGCAAATACGTGCACAAAACTAGTCAACATTGTACTAAATATTTAGCGCCTCAGTAACACATGCGGTCTTTCATAGTGAATGTTTAAAATAACTCTCCTCAGACGCCAAGTATATCGATCGCCTGGTACTATCTCTCTATCTAACCAAACAGAGTTTAGTGTCGACAACCTATAAGTTGATTAACGATAATAATCATAAACAATCACAATTACTAGTGACGACAAAAATCTTGCACATGCTCATATAAGTTATCGCTAATTTGCTTAATACCTTCTATCTTATATTATTTCCGTGAGTCTAAGGGTAATTAAATTGCATGACATGCCGTTTCTGAATTATACTTTTTTAAGTTTAGCAAACTAAGGTCGTCGGCGTTTTAAAGCAAGATGTGATTTAGGTACATTTCCCTGTTAATACTTTCTCAGGACGGACTGCGATTCCCGTTTTTGATGCTAAATTTGATTTTTATATAAAAAATAAAAATAGACACACGGATTTACATAGGTCGTTATAGATAGGCTGATATTTATTGAAAATATACACGCTACAACACCTTCTGACAAATCATGTCCGACAACTCCCCCCCTGAAGGTACCTGTCCACCGTGTTATTGTGTCTGCATGCTAGACGGCCAAAGGCAAGGTTCCCAGCAAGGTACAACGGTGTTTCAGTACAACTTGGACGTAATTGAGAAATCTTAAGTTCATCACGGTCAGTGCCCTCAGATGCGGACTTTGCTGGCTTTGATTCACAATTCTAATTAATATTGAGCGGGTCAGCCACAGGTGTCTCCTGAATAAGTTGCGTGAGGAGATCCGATAGCTTCTTTTTAAGCTGTTTCACGCCGCTCATGACAATCGTCTCAGGCTTCAGAGATCCTGATGACTCGACATTAAAGAAGAACTTCGACGGCTTTCCATCAGGATCGTACTCGGCTTGTGCTGTAACGCAAATCACATACAAGTGCAGCAGCGAACACGGTGCGTCAAGTCAAGACTAGACAGCAAAATATTCAATTGAGTACTGAATCTAGCACTGCCATGTATTTAAAAATTAATTTAAAAAAAAGTATTACGAATGTTAAGGCAACTCAGGTCTTACATAATAAATGGCAGGTAAGCTGTCCGTCCACTCAATCTATTCTAGTGCTTGCAGCTAGGTATTCGCGTCGAGGACTACCAAAATATGTGTGTTTTCCGATGTAGATTAATTTCTAGTGCTATTCGCATAAGCAAGCGCTTGAAGGAAAGCCTGTGGTCGTCATGTCAAAGGTATGATTGCTATGAATTACTTTCACAATCTTATCGGAAGCCTTCAACACATTCGAGCGATACTACGAGCGTGCTAAGCAGGTATCATGTCCTAAGAGTTTATATCACATAATAGTCAATCAAGGAAGCAAAAGAAGAATTCCTACAAGTATTCTCTTCCTCGGGAATTTCTGAGTACTCGGAGCGAGGCCACTCATCTGGCTTCGGATACGTTGTGTGTCGAAACGGTTATCGGGATCATACTCGAAGGCGACGCCGCAAGTGGGGTTCCACTTTGCATGTTCCTT
>QVRM01001065.1:0-15775 GCA_003439945.1 Dermanyssus gallinae
AGAGCCGATGCCAATTAGGGCGACAACGATAACAAGAACAGAAACAACAATGCCAACAAGCGTGCCAGAGACACCAACATACATAAATGCAATAGCAGCGGCAGTAGCAAAATTAACAACAGCCGCAGCAACAACAACAACAGCAACAACAACAGCAACAATAACAACAACAGCAACAACAACAGCAGCAGCAGCAGCAAAAATAACAACAGTAATAGTAGTACTCTACGCTGACAGCGTGCATACAAAGGAGCATACTTGTCGATTGGACCGAATTGCATTTCGTCCCATGTCACGTAATCGGACTGTTTTCCTTGCCCAATAATCCGACAGGATGTGATTAGCAAGCAGGTGTGCAAAGTGAAGGAGGACGAGGCAATAGGCTGTCATCAGTTATATATATATATATATATATATATATATATATAATACACTCCAATGTGGGCAAGTTAATCCTACATTGGAACAGACACGCTGATTGTTACCCTAGATCAGTGGCGCTAAAGATCACAGTAGGGGCAGATAAATAGGTATACCGGGCCGGGTTCGCATCACCAAACATTCTAAATTCAGAAATACTTTACATATACTTATATACTTAGCCTATAGCCTCCTAGCTGTTGACTGTGCCGCGCATTACATGCAGCAGTACTTCATGAAAGGCGAATAAAACACGTATCCCTAAACAGTCATAAACGCATTTTCAACAAACACGATAGACCAAAGTTAATACCTGCACAGTATTGCTACTTAAGTTACCTACCAGTGTAATGGAGAAATAGCAGCAGCAGTAGCAGCAGCAAACGTGGCACTGTGTGAAGGGCATCGCGCGTCGAAGTCCAAGTCAGGCGAAACCTCAGTCAATGATTCTACCAAACAAGCCAGAGCTGAGTAGAATCACTGACACATCTCTGTGTTGTGCTGTTGGCCATAGATCCTTGTTTGGAGACGACAAACTCGTGCGAGTGATTTGTCGCACACGCGAGGTGCGCGACAAACCGAAGAAGGGGGACCAAACACGAAATGCCAAATCGCCCCCGGGGCGGGGGGGGGGGGGGCACTGAGCGGCGTCAGATAGGCGGCGGGTAATTCAGCCTCGAAACCACACTGCACCACCGAGCAAAGCACGGCGCGAACAACGAAAGTGATGATAAAACGCCTTGATCCCTGACACCTCCCCCCATGAGGGATGCAGGATGACAACGGTCGTTAAGGTGGCCAAAACGCGCTAACCGGTAGAGCACGTGTCGGGCGACTCTGACCGTCCCTGGCAAGCAGCGAAATAAGTACGCGCTGTTAGATCGCAACGCTAGTACGAGCGGTCGGTACCACGAAGTTAGGATACCATTACACGCTATTATTGCTACTACTCGGTGGGTGATGCTGAATGCCTGGCCACTCTTGGTCTTGGTCTTCGCTTTGGTCGGCATTTATGTATATACATGCGACGCGATGCTTCAACACACATCGAGGCGTCAAGACATGCGACTCCATACGAGACACTGGCCTGCCATTTCGATCGCGAACCAAGAGAGAGACGATATGAGAAACGAGGCCACTCGCGAGCAAGCTCATCGAGCGAACGAAGCGAGAAAAATGGCGGCATTTGAGCTTCGAGCGAGAGTCGATATGAGTGAGTAAACCTACTCGCACTACTATGACATGCAGTATCAGTCGCACAGTGAGACTCACTAAGTTGTACGTGGATGTCATACATCGCTCGGCGGCAGAGTGTTCTTCCCAGACGTTGCCGCGATTCTGGGCTCCGCTCCGGCAATATCGTCGGACATACGGGATCCTGTCATCCGCCTACAGGGCAGCAGGGCCCAGTTGCTCGTTATGGCTTCGCTGCTACCTGTTCAGAACAACAGAAACCTGACAGATAAATTATTGCTTTGCCGATACATATATTGTCTGTATTTATATAGGTACTCAACTGTTCAACTGTTTGTTTATTGACACTTCTCGCAAGATAATTGCACACGTTAATTTCAAGCTCTATTGAGCACATAGCTTGTTCGTTCAGAGCCCCTTTTATAAGATAACAATGTTTAATTTGTATGTGCCATTTTCACCTATTCACAATATATTGCAACATGGTTGTATTTACACTGTGTATATCGAGTATCGAATAGCTGCTGCGTCTTGCAGTTTTTGAGCATGTTTGATGTTATAAGCCAGGCGCTAGTTTTATTATGTTTTGGACGCATATATCTAAACACTTGATCAGTCTGGAGAAAACTGAATGTCCAGACACTGCAAGGTGATGACAATGATTATTTTTTGGGTCCCCATTATCAATTCGCTGACATCACAACCGAAAGTACACATATCTGCATGATTAACGTCATGCGTAAAGCTTCAAGGGATCAAGAGAACTACGAACACCGCCGGCAGCGAAACAGTGTGGCGCAGATAGCATGCGGCTCTGATCCCATAGATTGCGGGTTCAATCCCGACAACGCGACACGCATTATAAGCGAATGTCAATAACGTGTTCCTTTCATAACTCAGTAATTTTCAGTAGAAACACGTTTAAAAATGTTCGCGCCATTGACAAATTTAGCTCAATAATGGAGAAGACTTTTGCTAGATTTAAAGCAATGTATTGAGAGTGAAGAAGCTGTCCACAAAATGCATGCTAATATTGCTGAGTTTTCAGCAGTTTTAAGACGCTCATTGGGGCTAGAGTTTACAACATTTTTGAACGATCGGCTAAGGCCAATTTTGCCCGAAAAGCAAATTAATTATTTAAACCTCGCAGTGGTACCTTTGCGAGTGCAACACAGTTTTAATGTCAGTAAAGCTTACTGCTACTGCCTTTCATAGCACAACTTTTTAATTCTTCAACACTAAAAAGCGTCCGTATACCCTTCATTCTTGATATCCGATAATCTGGAGAAAAACCTGTCTTATACCTTAACCGTCACACTTACAAAACCTGACTCACTGTGACCTTTCCTGCTTCCAGGTGAGCAGAAAAATAAACAAGCAAAAAACGTTCACTAGTATAAGCGCACAGTATCATAAACTGAAAATTAAAAAAATCCTCTGTAACATGAAAATGGAGCGCCAACATTCGATCACGAGAAGGTTATTTTGGGACAGAAATTAATTGGGAATTATTGCTTCTATATGTACACCCGCCCTTTAAAGCATTACTGCAGTGTGGCAAACACACATTAAATCCGGGGACGAAACAAAATACGTCAGCTGGTACGCTTTGGGCTTCTGCACATCGGAGCCAACCCGAAGATTTATAAGATGTATATATTTTAAGTTTTGTGGATTACCGAAGTCAACAATCGGTAATCCGTAAAACTGCTTGATATATATATATATAAATATATATATATATATTTATATCCCGCAAACAGAGATTTCGCACAACTATGTAGGAAAAAAAGGCAGAAAAACTACTTTTATAAACTTCACTCTTTCTCCTAAACAAGACGTTTCCACGTTTTCCCTCTATAGGGAAAACTTATTTTCTTGCCGAGTTCTATCAAACCTCGAAATGCGTGCACAACAATATGAATGACCCTGTATATATGCAGGTAAGTAACCAGTTTGACTATGTGCCAGGACAGTATAAACTAAGACAAACTGTGTCTAGTAAAATCATCACATTTTTGCAATTAGGGCGCCTAGAGTGATGAATTTTGACTCGTTGAGTTTAGCAGCTCTCATCGTGTCCGCTTATTTAATGTCTGAGACGTTTGTTTAAATAACCGCTTAAAACCACGGCCGAAACTGCACGCAGGCCTGCATCATGTTCGAAACGATCTATTAAATGCTGACAAAGTTGCAGTGCGCAGTGATGAAGTGTTAGGGTGTGAATTTAAATCTGAAAATCTGGTGTTTCGAGCAGAACACGTCCAAATTGTCGTCTAATCCGTTTTGCAGAAAATGGCTTGAACGGGCATGTGTTGCTGAAATACGTAGGTTCTTCCATTCGATGCGCGGTCAATTCTCGGCTTTACAACACTCACCAGGACTCGTTAGTAGATCTCCGCTGAGATGATTTCACCCCTTTCAACGAAGTGTAGACGCCTAATGTCCCCTTCACTTGACACCGCGCTTAAAACTTGCACCCCGTCCAGAGACATGGTCGTTCCTGTCAGGGGCACCCGTATACTCAGGGCAGTGGGCTACCAACGGGTCAAATATTGGGGAGCCAAGCTTGTATCTCTAGATACATTTTGTTTTCGGGCTGATGTTCAGCCAACATTTAACGTCTACGAAAGCTCTTTTGCATTGCGTCGTAAAACGGACCCCATAAATGCAAATGTGCAACAGCCGGGTCGAACCCGTGCACCTATGTGTCTCTGCCGGTCGCAAGGCGCACGCGAATGCACCAGGCCATTGGGCTCGACACATTCAGATACTAAAGACTGCCTTGCTCTCAAACAGAATGGACCATTTCTAGAGCTATCCTTTTAGCTGAGAGCGTTTGCGGAGGTTGGTTCAAGCCCACAAGAGCGCCTAAGATTTCTGGATAATCTGAGCTGAGTTTTGTTTACTCCAGGAAGAACTTCCTTTACTACATGTATCGCCTGTCCGGGATTTTGAAGGATTACCCCAATGATATGATACGATATGGCGTTTATTTATTCCTAATTGTAGTTTCTCATTTGTGTTACAACTTCATATAGCCACAGGCTAGTGCGAAGCATATGTACAAGTTATATTAAGATTGTATACCGTAGTATCTCGTGTTATTACAATTACTTATCTTTGGATTGTGTACATGTTTGCTTAGTTATGGTTTAAGCAGTGACGTACATGTAGTGTCCACCACCCCCATGACCGGACGGCGACCGTTACGAGTTCGCTAGTCTCTCGCTCAAACAACTACTACTGATTCATTTATTCTCGTGCCTCTTTATATATCACAGATTTGCCCGCGCATTTATAATAGTGCCTTCCCGCGTCTTCGCTACTGGTGTGGCGATCCTCTATTTGACGCCCTGTATTTAGTTTGCTTCAGCATTGTCACCAACAGACGATAGATATGCCCGCGCAGCTTAACGGACGCTGCTTTCCTACAGTACATAGTTGTGGTAAATCAGTGACGATGATCTTGCATTGTGAGCGTTCGCCTGCTATATTTCTCCAACTGCATTACTGATTATGGATCAACTGCGATCCTAGGTGCCGGCCCATTTAGTGTGGCATCATCGGGATATCAAATATTAGGCTAATAAGAAGAGCGGCGCCAAGCCGGTCACTGTGTTAGACCCCTATTTCAGAGTTATTATTGTTGTCCTCCCAATCCAACACAGGGAAGAAAAGATCTCTCTAGCTCTTCCAAAACATTCCAGGAAAAAGTTCAGGAACCTTATTTTATTGCGGGTCACTGTGTTAGACCCCTATTTCAGAGTTTTTATTGTTGTCCGCCCAACCCAACACAGGGCAGAAAAGATCTCTCTAGCTTTTCCAAATCATTTCAGGAAAAACTTCAGGGATCTTATTCGTATTGCGTCTAAGATACTACGTCTTTGCATGCGGTGTTAAACGCATTACGGACATCCAATATTACCAACACTCTCGACCGCTAACAGAAAAGCGCGCTGCATGCACGGTTGATTCACCACCACCCAGTACTGCGACACCAACCTGATATGGTCTAACCACTGCTAATATTGTTTTCATTCGTGGCCATTGCTGTTGTCCTTCTGCGGCACTTTTGCGCAGAGTAAGGCCGCAAGCGACTGACGATATTGTGGGATCATTTTTCAGAGAGATGAGGCTCGCGCAATAAACAGGTAGTACGCAAAATGGTGAGATAATTCACTTCATAATTACTCCAAGAAAAGGCCGCAAATCTTCATCATTTAATTATTTCACCATATACATATATGCATCTACCAATATTGGTGAATAAACATCTACAATATATATATATATATATATATATATATATATATATATATATATATATATATATACATAGATAGTAGGTTGAACAAGTTTCTCCACAGTGCCGACAGGTACACATATATATACGAGGGCGGGTCGAAAAGATCTGATACAATTTTTTAAAACTAAACAGTTATTAAACTTATATATTTATTTAATTCTTAAAACTGTCTTTGTTGCCTTCAAAATAACTTTTACTCGCTGCAATGCATTTGTGCCACTTTCTTTTCCACTCTTCGAAACATGTTTTAAACACATCGTTCGGATTCGAGTTAAGTTGGCCTGCAAATTTTTCTTCGACTTCTTTCTAGTCTCGAAACGTTATCTCTTCAAATATTTTTATCCGTGTGAACTGGAAGAAATCGGACGTAGCTATATCCAGCGAATAGCAAAGTTGCGGAATATAAAATATCGATTTTTTAAATTAAATTATCTGAAATCTGTAACGATGTGTGCGCCAGTACGTTGTCGTGGTGACGGATTCAAGAACTGTCTGTCCAGAATTTAAACCTCTTGCCCCAGAAGTCCTTGCGCAGTCTTATGAAATTTCACGTTAGTAGTTTTTATTGGCCGTAAAACAAGGTGGTAAAAAATGGTGGAAACAGATTTCATTGGAGTCGATTTGGACTCTATGTCGCAATTATATACCCATGACCCGTTTTCTGAAATCACTCTCTGGAGCAATACAGTTTTCTGCTCCACCTGAATGAGCAATACGGGGCTCTCTGCTCCACCTGAAGGAGCAATACGGGGCTCTCTGCTCCACCTGAAGGAGCAATACGGGGCCCTCTGCTCCACCTGAAGGAGCAATACGGGGCCCTCTGCTCCACCTGATAGAGCAATACGGGGCCCTCTGCTCCACCTGAAGGAGCAATACGGGGCCCTCTGCTCCACCTGAAGGAGCAATACGGGGCCCTCTGCTCCACCTGAAGGAGCAATACGGGGCCCTCTGCTCCACCTGAAGGAGCAATACGGGCCTTCTGCTCCACCTGAAGGAGCAATACGGGGCCCTCTGCTCCACCTGAAGGAGCAATACGAGGCCCTCTGCTCCACCTGAAGGAGCAATACGGGGCTCTCTGCTCCTCTAAGTTAAGATAAGATAGCTCCGGTTTCGCAGCTATTTCTCTGGTAGTACGGCGATGGTTGAGTACAATATCAAGAACGTTTTTAACGCTTTCGTCTATTATTGACCTCGACGGCCTTCCCGAACGGGGATCATCTCCAGTCTCTTCAACATCGACAGTACGACGCATACAGTGTTTCGTGATACTGCTTGATTACCATAAACAGTTCGTAATATCTCTACCACTTTAGAACATATGATTTGGTTTTTAGTACATAATTTTTTTGCAGACTTGTTGCTTATTCAAATTGAGCTTCTTAAAAATAGCCGAACCTCGTTTTCTTCACGTCTTTAAACTAAACTCAAACAATAAACGCCACTACCAATTGGCGCGAAGTTTGGTCTGCGTGTAGCCGATGAATGGCAAAATAACCCTTTCAAAGCAAATAAATCGGAAGCCCTTTATGGTGTCGGATTCATGTTTTAAAATTCAATATACTGGAACTTGTCATATATATATATATATATATATATATATATATATATATATCGACAAGTTCCAGTACTTTGAATTTTAAAAATTGAATTGAAATCATAAAGTCCTTCCGATTATATATATATATATATATATATCACTACGAGTCATGCGGTGGAAGCCAGGATACTGAGAAACAACCGTCATGGCATTAAGACTAGGCTCGAGCAGATATTTATATATATATAAAGTGTGTTGCAAAAAATTAGCAAGTCATGTTTTTTTGCGATAATTTCGGCTTGGTTTATTTGAATGGCTTGAAATTTAAGCGCATGATGTACATGACGAAACATGACTATAGTGTTGATTTCATTGCAATCTCAAAATCGGTTCATACAAAAAATAAAAAAAGTGTGAAAAAACAGT
The DNA here is from genome assembly GCA_003439945.1 of Dermanyssus gallinae. Lineage (NCBI taxonomy): Eukaryota > Metazoa > Arthropoda > Arachnida > Mesostigmata > Dermanyssidae > Dermanyssus > Dermanyssus gallinae. Next base: position 7,887 of record QVRM01001065.1, read on the forward strand.
GTTGCAAAATATTAGCAACAATAACATGCTAACAACACAGCTCTTGTTTGTAAAGGATAGTCGATACTACAGCTGATATTCGATCCCAGGGATCAAATTTCAGGAATATTGTCTAGCTAAATCAATCGTTATATAGCTGCAAAATATTCTACAGCTTAGTCGTTGTTCCGAACTAACGACGAATCTTATGTTTAAACCATGGGTCGTACAAACGATCTTTCGGATAACGAAAATACAAGAATTGAGGCATATGCTGTGCTCGGTCATACAGTAACTGCTATAGCAACCAGATTAGGACGGCATAAGAGCACCATCAGCAGGTTCTTACATCCTGGAGTGAACCAAAGGTGCAGATCTAACAGTGGGCGTAAGCCAGTTGTGACTATTCGAGATCGGCGAAGGATCATACAGTTGGCTACTCATGACCAAATGTCTTCTTCCAGGATCAGGACTACTTTGGGAGTGCCAGTGCACCGATCCACGTGGCGGCGTGGTCTAGGGGATTAGTGCGCTAGTCATGGTTGTCATCTACCGGTCCCCGGTTCGATCCCTGTTGTTGGTCGAATTTTCTTTGAGCAATCCTCATTGAGATTAGATGAATAACCATACCGCTGAGGGTCAGCGGCCATGCTGCCACAAGGACTGTTAGGAAAACCCTAGATATCTTAACATGTCCGGCTCTCGGTGCTTTGAAGATATACCCCAGGTTGAGTTCCAAGCCCGTAGGGGACGGAGGATAGTCTAGAATTTAAAAACAACCTCCTTAAAAAATGTTTTAAATTCTAGTGCACCGATCCACAGTGTACCGAGTGTTAAGTTCTGACAAAACGTGCGATACGCGAAAAGGAAGCTTATGCCGCGACTGCAACCGAAGCACATTGTCGCACGGCGTGAATTTTCGCATAGATACCAAACTTGGGATAACGAGTGGAAAAACATCGTCTTCTCGGATGAAAAGAAATTTAATCTCGATGGCTCTGACGGCTGTCAGTACTATTGGCACGACTTACGGAAGGAACCTAAATGGTTCTCGAAACTTGTGGCCAGTGGTGGCTCTGTGAAATATTGGGGCGCGTTTGGATATAATGGGAAGTCTGATCTAGTCGAGATTGTGGAGCCGAAACAATTCTGACATGTACCAGCGCATTGTCGGTTCCTAGTTAGAAGCCCACTTCAGAAGAATTGGGGGACCTGACGCAGTTTTTCAACAAGACAACGCCACGTTTCATACCTCGGCTAGCACTATAGCCTTTTTTCAAGAACAAGGAGTGCCACTTTTTGACTGGCCGGCATTAAGTCCAGACCTGAATCCTATTAAAAATCTTTGGGGACATTTGGTAAAGCAGATTTACGCAAATGGTCGACAATATAATCATTTGTCGGAAAGAAGCTGTCCAGCAAGCATGGACTAATATTCCACTTTCGTACTTACAACAGCTCATTAACTCCATGAAAGACCGAGTTTACGATTTGATTCAGAAGAAGGGACGAAAAACCTGTTTCTAGAATAAAATATGTAGTTTCAAATGAGTCATACAGCCCTGCTAAGAATCGAATACGCTGTAAGGCGCTAATGTTGCTAATATTTTGCAACACTGTTTTTTCACACTTTTTTATTTTTTGTATGAACCGATGTTGAGATTGCAATGAAATCAACACTATACTCATGTTTCGTCATGTACATCATGCGCTTAAAATTTCAAGCCATTCAAATAAACCAAGCCGAAATTATCACAAAAAAACATGAGTTGCTAATTTTTTGCAACACACTTTATATATATATATATATATATATATATCGACAAGTTCCAGTACTTTGAATTTTAAAAATTGAACCGACACCATAAAGAGCTTCCGATTATATATTACAAGTCATGCGGTGGAAGCCTGGATACTGTGAAACAACCGTCATCGCATTAAGACTAGGCTCGAGCAGATTCCTTGATGACCCTAAGGAGGTGACCGATTGTGGAATACAGGCTGCAAGTTGGCTCACACTCACTAGCGGTTTAGTCTTCGAGGTTTTTTGGCTCCCGTTCAGTCTTGGGGCCAGTGGAAGTCCGAGTGTCAGGGGGTGTTTGTAAAATTGTAATATTACTAGCCCGAAGACATTTATTCATTGTAATTAATCACCGACGGTGGGAACATGACAATTGGGTCCCTGCAAACGTGTGCACGTTTACGAAGGGTCCAATGTAAGAACCAACCATCTCTGGAGGGTTCCTCAAACCGAAGCCGCGTTGCCCCGTTGCACATCCAGCGACAGACGCTGTCTGCGAAATTCGCCCGCTCGCCTACCACCGCTGGCTAGACCTAGTCGCTTCCCGACCTTCGTAGCAAACCGCGAGTGGACGGGCCCGGCCCGCCAAGTGTCTCGAAGGCAAGTGGGTAGAACCCGTACGGGTACCCGATGTTCTGGTATTTTCTCACCTTGCCTGCCTCGGCGAGAGCTGAAGCATATCCGGCCCGGGCCGCGCCAATGGGGCTAATGAGTCAGTAACTGTCGCGCCCCAAACCAGCATGCAACCGCTCTCGAACGGGGTTAAGGTCAGACCGTCGGGTCTCTTCCCGCCTTCCCTATCCAGTCCGACGGGTTCTAGGACGCACGGTAGGCCACTAGAGCGTAGGGCTCTGCTGAAGGTTTCGTTCAGGGCTTGGTGTCGGGCTCGCCTACCTGCGCTGACGATACGGGATAGTCCGTGGCGTCCATCCGACTGGACGGCGTCACCGCAGACGCAAATATGAGCGTGCACAAGGTCCGTCCCCAAACGCAGTCCGATCGCGATTCTCACCGACTCGTCATCTAGGAGTGTCCCGATCCGAGCACAAGGGTATGGCGTGGAGCCATGCGTCCGCCCCGTTAGAGGAGACGGCGCGCAGCCTGGCCCTATCAGCGTCTGTGGCGCTTTCCGCGATGAGATTTTCAACCCTTTGCTCATGTAAAGCCGCCGACCAATCTCTCTGGCATCCAGCTTCGGCGGGCTCGTGGCCGCACAGGGCAACTGCTCTACGGCGGCTTGTTTCTAAGCGATCTTCTAGGTCCGTAAGAGCGACTGAATCGAGAAGTGATTTAGCCTGTTGTAAAGACCTGTGGAGGGAAGCTACCAGAGCTACCTCCGATAGGACAATAGCATCAGGCAAGACCTCCCCAAAAAACGGGGAGTAGAGCTTGTTGACGTGCTTCTGCCGATAGTCTGAGATTCAAAAGAGCCTCAACTGTAGTAAGCACACTGTCGTTTAGTCGCTCAAGGAGTCCCGGAGCAAGCGAGCAGTCTGCACCTCGAAACAGGTGATTGAGACGTAGGGCCGAAAATGAAGATCTGAGAAAAAAAGGCCCCGGTGAGATCCTAGCCCGATATACTGCAATCGAGCAGCCCGGTGTCAACATTTACTCAATGTTCCTTTGCGAACGTTCTTAGGCTGACGCGGTAGTTGTTTCCTTAATTAAAAATAAACGCGAACAAAACCTCCCATTTAATTATAAGCCGGTTGTGGTTGGTCATTATATCGACAATGGTTTTAAAAACTAGCCCTTGTATGTTTAGATCAGCATTTTGAGTCGATACATTTCCACCCGGCGGAACCAACTCGGTTTTCATAAGGTCCACTCAGCAGACCTTGCCTTGGCTCCCCTGCTTAGTCAACAAGACACTTTTATTGTGCTCGCTGCGTGCGTGCTTGTAATTTTTATATCTCTAGCTTGTAATTCGTTTTTACCGACAACTAAACAGATGTACTGTATTCTAAGAATATTACATGTAAACTACGTGTTAAAATTATATATATATATAGAGAGAGAGAGAGAGAAAAAAAAGCGAGATAGAGAAGTTTGTATTCCGTAATCGATAAAACATACATTTTTCATATTGTTTAAACCTTTACTACTGATACGAGGACCTACGAGGTCTGTTCTTTGGTTTGCTTTTCTAAACCTAGACTTGCCCCCAGCTGGTCTTTAGCGGTGTAATTGTCGTTACACTAAACCTTGACGTGTGACATTCTCTTCAGAAACAAACCTCACAACATGCAGATCTAGCGTAGCCGAGCCCGCTACGCTCGTACTAACTATCGTAAAGGTAACTCTGAATTTAAAAAAACACGCAACATTACTGTCTATTCTGCCCATCATCTGCAGAAACTATACTCTCGGCTACCAATGCTTGTCCATGAACCATTCTATTCTTTTTAGAGATATGGATGCTACCATGAAGAAATATCACACTCTGCGTGGCACACTAATTTTTGTTCATATTATTTAAGTTTACACCGCAAACTAAACAAAAAAGCAACACCAACGGCTAGATTGTGTGAAATGGTTTACAGATACCGATATATGCGAACTATCTATCAGGTGCCAGCAATCGTGTCGCCCTAAACTCTTCCAAACATTCTGCGAAGTTCATGAGAAAAATGTACAGGTTTTCAACTTGAAACACACTTTAACTATACATTAGGCCTTTCGAAGCAACCCTTGTTTCAATACGCAAATGCATGTAAAAACATTAGTACGACTACCTATATATATATATATATGCTAAAAGCACATCCTTTGCGTCCCCGTAAATGATTTGATTTCGATTGAGTAAAACACGAAGCTGAAGATGGTTTATTTGGGTCGAACGAATTTCAAGGCATGTCACATACACATTCGTTTATTGCTGCGGTTCACTAGCCTGCCGTTTCAGTCAGCAGATTATCTCGACTTAAAGGCGGCCGGTCGGTGGCAACCATGGCAGCCATAGTAATTCAGGTTTTCGTAGTCATTAAGGCACTAATTGTATGGTGACGATGGGTTGGCGGTTCTTTCCAGTCGACGATCCAGCGGCGCTGTTTTGTTTGTATCGTCGGCTCTTTCATTCAACACCACGGTCTCTACGCTCTCTCTTTCTTACTCTCGCTAGAAATGAAACGAATTATTTTCGGCGAGTTACGGCAACGCGGCCATAGACCACTACGTCGCCATCTCTCTCACACATCTTCCATCAACACGCTCCGACGTCCCCCTATTTTTTGACAGGCTCTATTAATTAGTGTTTTTTGCCGGCGCTTATTATTGTTCCTATTGTTTTTGTTGCAGCTGCTGTTATTATTATTGTTGTTGTTCTTCCTATCGCTGTCACTTTTCTTTCACTATTTGGTGTAGTTGCTATTACAACTATAGCATAGCGGATATCACCTTTAATGTCATGTCAAGCTATGCCTTTTCCACCACGAATAATATGACTGCTTTTATTCACGACTTGTGACCTCAATGTTTTTATCGATATTATAATAATTATTATTGTTATTATTTCAAGTACTATTATTTCAATCTTTTTTTTGCTAGCTCCTCCCCTCTTTCCACACTCATATACACACACACAGACACGTTCCCTATTTATTGGAACAATAGGTTACCGCCGGCGTAAACGAGGCTGTTCAAGTGCTGTTTGTGCCTGGTTTGTTTCGTTGGTATGGGCCACGAAGGTGGTACAGCACGTCGTCACGTTTTGTTTACACTTTGGTCCGGACAGAGAGCACCTACTAGTACATGCTAATTCAAAGGCCGTCGTGTCGCTGAATCGTCCCACTGTGAAGATACTTTGTCGCTCAACTTAACGCTCGAGTCACGGGTCTACCTGACCGGGCTTAGCTTGGCAGCTTGGCCCGCTGCTGCTGAATAAACCGAACAAGTCGACTCACGCCAATCGATTCAAAATGAACACCGGCAGGATCGGCAGGGCATCATTCGATGCTTTTCGTGGATCGTCGGGAAGGCACAACGTGTCGCGCCATCGTGCGCACCGTGCCACGTGCACAAGAAACGCCGAAAACCCGGCCGAACTCGTGCAATTGACATTTCCTTCCGTTAGATATTGCTTGGCAATGCTTAGTAATAAGGCCTCGACCACCGCGTCTTCTACACTGTCACTGGCAAATATCACAACGTTTCGAGTCACCAATCCAAAATGAACACACAGATATATAACTTCGTAGCAGTTGTACCTGAAACACGAGACAAAAAACAAACTCTGAGTATCAGTTACGTAATTCTCTGTATTATATCGGTTAAAATCGTCACCGAGCCTCTCTGTAAGGAAATGTCTTTACAGCTGCATCTACCAATAGTAATACAATCTTGAACGCAATTACAATTTGTTTCCTCAAAATCGCCCTTATTTCGCCCAAATATGCGTTAGCGGATTTATCATTGTTTGTCGCTCAGATTTTGTCATCAGAGATGCACCTCAGGTTAGACACTACACAGATAAGTTTCTGGTCTCATTGTTGCTGTTGATCGTGAATTGGCCGGTGTGCCTCTTACAACTAGATAACATATAGTTAAATTAGATTGCGAGGCGCAAGCCAAGCAGATATATACAGGGTGTTCCTATTTGTGTGGCCAAAACGCTAGGGTATGGTCAAACTCGGTGAGAAAATCATTTTTGCCAATGGGTGGAAGCCGGGAAAACGTTTTGTTTAGGAGTGAGGATGAAATTTATAAAAGCAGTTATTCAGCCTTTTTCTTCTACATAGTTGTGCAAAATCTACGTTTGCGGGAGAACCAGTCAACGCACAAAGGAACCGATCATACCGGTGTGTTTGGCGGAAAATTGCACAATAAAGTATACATTACTAGCTTGCGTAGCAAAAAGCGAATAGCCAGATTAAGGAAAGTCATAAAAAGTCGAAATGTTACGTAACGCTTTTTTGTGCAACATCGTAATTTTTTCCATTACGACCAAAAATGCACGTCTAAAAGACTACTCTCAGGCAATAGCAGATTTAATGCCCATCATTTTCGTATCAAGGTGATGGTGCTGCGTTACGTAGTTGTCAAGTCACTAAGCTTTTTCGACAGTCATAGTTGTTATGTTTACGTGCAAGTTTTCACGTTCAGAACCGTAAAAATTTGCCAAGACGTTTCCGCCCCCTCCTTCCACTAGGAAAATTTATTCTCTTGTTGAGTTCTACCAAACCTCAAAATATGTACCTAACTTTCTCATACGCCCTATGGAAATATGCATGCCTTCGCTTTCGATATGGCTATCGAAAAAGCTTAGTTACTTGGCAACTACGTAACGCAGCACCATCACTTTGGTACAAATGCAGTGGGCATTAAATTTGCTATTGCCTGAGAGTAGTCTTTTGAACGTACATTTTCGGTCGTAATGGAAAAAATTACGATGTTGCACAAAAAAGCGTTAACGTAACATTTTGACTTTTTATGACTTTCCTTAATCTGGCTATTCGCTTTTTGCTACGCAAGCTAGTAATGTATACTTTATTGTGCAGAATTTTCCGCCAAACACGCCGGTATGATCGGTTCCTTTGTGCGTTGACTGGTTCTCCCGCAAACGTAGATTTTGCACAACTATGTAGAAGAAAAAAGGCTGAATAACTGCTTTTATAAATTTCATCCTCACTCCTAAACAAAACGTTTTCCCGGCTTCCACCCATTGGCAAACATTATTTTCTCACCGAGTTTGACCATACCCTAGCGTTTTAGCCACACAAATAGGAACACCCTGTATATATAATATATATATATATATATATATATATATATATATATATATTAGCAGATTTACATGTATATATGTACCTTGACATTTGTAGAAAGCTGATTTTCTTAGGTCTAATGATCTTGTTAAGTGTAATTTAAAATCATATAAAATTAACGCCTAGGCCACTCTCTAACCTAAGTTTTATGACGGCCATTTTTGCATTCTTCTTTGCAGCGTGTCTGAAGAAGTAAACAGTGATGATTACATAAAAAAATCCATTCAGTTAAATATTAGAAAAAAACTTAGATTTAGAATATTTAAATATATTCGATTGGCTGGATACATTCAATCTGCGGCGCAGTCATGATTGCAGATTCTTCAAATGACTCAAATAAATTACTT
>QVRM01001066.1:0-35547 GCA_003439945.1 Dermanyssus gallinae
TATATTAGATATATATTGCAGACACGGCTGATAACCTTTCTGCAAAATTACCCGAATAGTTCTAATTGTTTGAATTTATGTAATAATGGAAATTTCAAGCTCAATGAAGAGTTATTGAACTTAATAAATTTGCCGTCCGGAGAAGACGGTCCCATAAAAAAAAAATATATATATATGTGTTAGAACATTACCATTCACGCCGTCATACACTAAACCCCTTTTTTAAAAAAAACAAAGGGGCTTTTTATTATTTAATTGTTTTTGTCTATTATTTCCTGCTATTCTTCCTGCACTTATCAGGCTTCACAGGTAACAAGTCGGCAGAAGAGCGTATACGTATATAGTTTTCAACATTGTACTCTGCTGCGCCCATTATACGAAAAACATAGGCGTATTGCAGGGCAACGAACGTTTTAGAAAATAAGGTTTGTCTATGAATATTTCTAGACTTCCACTAGACGCAGCTAAGTCTCCTCGGGGGATCCTTGAGCTATCTAGCTTCAAACGCTCCAAACTTTTGAAGGCCAGCAAAAGAAGACAGTGCCGACATATTCTTGTTTTAATTGGATACTCTATTACTTTTGCTTTGTCTACGGCTTGCCCTAACTTTGTGGCACGCGAGGGCCAGCAGTTAGACAGATGCTCACATTAGTTAGTGGACGTGATTTCTACCGAGGCACTTTAAAATCCACGTGGCGCATTTTCTCGATGATTGCTATATAGTTGCGTTTTGTGAAGCATTTTTGCATAAATGCTCTTTGCAATCATGATTTAGTAACCGTGTAGTAAGTAGCCCAGATGCTACGTTTGGTCAGTTTTATAAAACAAGCAATGCGGCAATTTTTTGCTTCACTTGCCATCTTACCTAATTGCCCTAACAATAACTGCAAATTTGAGTTTTCTTAGCCCATACCAGCACGTGCCAAAATGTTTAAGTGTGTGTGAAAAAATTGTATACTTTGACATACGGGCAGTACAGCTAATACATATTTCTGTCGCTTATATACGCCGGGAGTTTCTGTCATTATCTGGAAATATCCGTTTCCAGAACCCTGCTCGGTGTGGCCTTACTGTCTCTGTATCATTTGTTGCCGGCCTCGGTTAAGCTCTAACTGAATATCAACAGCAGTAGCAGAACCCTGTTTAGAGAGCCTTTAATGGGTCCAAAATACGTATCGTAACCACGCAGTTGGTAGTGATGGTACGACTTACACGGACTTTTCACTCCTGTCCAATTATATATGTTGACGCGCGTTTGCTAATGACTTTCTGGAAAGGGCACTGACTCACCATCCTAGGTGTCTAATCCTAACCTTTAAGAGGTCAGTGATGAGACAGTGATGAGCAGTATCTAGAGAAGGTTGGTCGAATCGCCGTCTCGAAGTGGCTGTTGGGTATAAATAACCATTTGATATGATTTAAGGTACGCGCTTTTTGTCCTGCTTCTCTAAGGGCAGCGTTGTGCAAAACAAGGCGTACGCAGGCGAAACACAGTTGCTGAAGGATCACGCATGAGAATATTGGTGTCATGCTAGTAAGCCATAAACCCCCTCTATCACCAAAAGCTAGCAATGCGTCATCTAAGCAAATGTCTGACTCTGAAGCAGTAATACCATAAACACTTCATACCAATGCAAAACTAACTTTTCCACTATCTTATATCCGGTCAATGAAGCCTACTGAAGTCGAAATAACTAAAGGTACTTTATTAATAAATTTATTCAGTTTTTCTACCTTCAAATATTTTTAATCCACCTACGAGCCCCTCGTGCAGGGTTAAAATTACAGACTTGAACTTATATGCTTGGATATATAATTCATTAAATGTACTGTAGAAACGAAGACTGTGCCAATACAATAAAAAGTAGCTCACTACACTACAACTTAAGGTAACTGCATATATTAATATCATGCTATACTACTTTATGTTAATTATAAACAGAACAATCTATACTACAAGAAAAATGCAACAAGTAGCCGGTTACACAGAGGAGCGCAATAGCTATATCGAGAGGGAGATAGAAACCGATATTACAAAAGAGAGAAAGTCAAAGTATTCAAAGTTCGAGCAATTTCAACAAAACGCTTATTCTTGACGATTCCGTTAAATCTGACAATTTTTCAACGCTACAGAACACCGAGCTCAATATAACCCGGTGGTGCGGACCCAATAAAGTCCATGAAAGCAAGCCAATGTTTATATGCGCCTCTATGGAATAAACGATATTAAGTTAAATCTGATCAGACACGTGTGTTCTGATATCATCCTTTCATACCAAGTAAATCCTTTTAGCACACATAGGGGTGATCGCATAATTTAGTAGCTCACTATCCCGTAGTTCTTCCTTAGTTACTACTTGTAGTAGCAATTTCAGCATAAACACAGACGTGTTCCAACAGTTCAGTCATGTTATATTGACGTACCCCAAATGTGAGCGTTTCCAAATGATAGTAAAACTAACTCGAGTTATCGCTAGCTCGAGATTACAACCAGAAGTAGCGGTAGAAGAGAAGAAACCGGCAAGAGGTGGTGAGACTAGTCATGAAGGTGCAAGCACTCTGTTGAAAGTGCTAAGAGATAATATCTCCATTTACCATGTAATCATTCGTAGCTGGTGTGAAATAATGCATAATGCAATTTTTAAATCTTATTTTTAATTATGCGCACTAATAAAGTAGTCGACAAGAGAAGAAAACTTACGCCAGCCTCCACTTTGTACAGAGGAAAACCGCCACGAGCGCAAGGACGACGATTACTGCGGCTAGTCCCACAATGAGCATCTTCAATTGAAAGTTCTGTGAAGTGAGTCTCCCGGCTCGCTCAGCCTCCGGCAGAAGCGACGCTGCCTCCAACCAGCCTTCGGTGTCGCATAAGCTACGCCATTGTCAACAAGATACAATACGACAACAACACAATCAAACAAAGCTTTACATGGAACTGCAGGCGGTCTAAACCGTGATCGGGTGAACCACACCATTTTGTCGTCTGTCGCCTCGCTTATAAATCAGAAAAATATGATTATCGTTTATACCCTTGTCTACTAGAATGTAATGTAAACACGAAGTGGGTAACAACTGTTGTTTCTTCGACAGTTCTGTTTTCTTTCAAAAATACGGACTCACTTCAAGTTCGTCAATACAAATGAGGTGTCCCACCGTGTCGGCCAACTAAGCAGTTCACAAAAATACTTTGTGCATTATGATCATCATTATTTTAAATAGTACTGATGTATTTGTTATAAGCGTTAGTAACCGTTACCCAGCAGTTCTTTCGGTGCTGTGTGACAAGTTAGTTTTGTTGTCAACATGTTGTAAACTCTCCTGTCTAAACTTAGTAAGGCTTGGATTATTCAAGCATTCCCTAGATGAAACTAACACGAACGCCTAAGTTTAAGGAAACTGATTGCAATTGTTCTTCGACCGATACTGATTTGTTGTGAGGCCAAATAGGAGACGGCTGCTCACTTGACTTGATGGCATTGTTGCAGGGAGAAACAGGTTTCGTCTATTGTAGTTATGCAGAACACTTCACTACTTAAGCGGAACCGCATAGGTAATGCACATTCCATGATAATAGCAATAATAGGCTCGAGTACCAGAAACTGAAGACGAGATACAACGTAGTTCCCATCGCTATGAAGACAATGGCCCGGTGCGCAAGCCAGCAAGGAAGTTCATCGGCGGACTCAGCGCTCGAATAACGGACAACACGGGCGATCGACGGAACGTCGAGTTCCAACGGTCGCCTTTGTCACTCGGGGGTTTCCAGAGAAAAGGCCGCGAGTATTGTCTGCTCAACTGGGGTGAGATATAGGGAATAACCTAAAGGGGTGAGTATACGTTCACTCCTTGCAATTGCATTGTTTCCATGAATAATAAGAGATATTACTAGTAGAAGTTGAACCGGGACAAAGGATATACTGCGTTTCTAAAGCAGCGCATCGCCTTGCCTTAGAAGCGCAGCAACCCGAGCATAATCCTAGACATGCTCTTAAAGGGGTGAGGCATGAAGGAACTAACGTATAATAGGGCGTTCAAATTGTACAATATATATATATATATATATATATAATACCTGAGATACAATTTGTCTCCAGTAACTACTATAAAGACAGTTTGAAGAAGGACGAACCCCTATGTGAGCGCCACAAAACTGCCAAAGTTTGCTACCAACAGATGAACGCTTAATAATATAAGCGTACACATATTTAAATATACATGTGGAGTAGGTCATTTGCAGCATTTACTATGCGTCATGTCGAGCTTACCCACGTTAGTATTTTAAAGGGGTCAGCGCTCTGGGTCATCGAAAGTCAAACTGAGGTCCCTGTTAATTGTACAGTTGCTAGTTAATTTATGACCGGTTCAACAGCGTACGGTGGGTGTTTTCTTTCCTACGATTTGACGCTTCAACAACAAATCGTTTGTGTCTCACTCAAGTTTAAGTCGTTTACTGCGAAAGGCTTATAGCATTTGTTTTAGAAATTATTTATGTGAGACAATTACTATCCTGTCTGTGTCTTGTTGTAGAATGCCAGTGTGCTAGAAGTGTTTCAGCAGTTGTTAATTTTTTTAGAGGCGAAACTGAAATGCACCTACCTGTTCATATGGCCGGCTCTAACTGCCTGTCCAACAGAGTCCACGGCGACAGCTAGAATGACGTAGTCTCTGTTAACAGCCAAGGACTTCTTTTGGCAATATGGTGCAGGTCGAGTTTCGAACCTGCTCTTCCCCTAGTGTCCGATCCCAAAGTCGAGCGAAAAGCTTCAGATTCAGAGTGGTCGATTTGCACTCTGTGGGAAACACGGGCATTCAAACTCCTGAAATAGAGGTCAACAGCATTTGACAAATATAGTAAATAACTCTAAAACAAGTGCATGTCTACACTGTTCAGTCATATTGTTAGTTTCGAAGCGGCCTGACAGATAACCCTGTTTAGCTGTTTAGCGTGCAGCCAACTGAGACCCCCGTATGCATGACACACAAGAGCCGTGACATTTTATACTGTATCTTGTGGGTGCGGGAAAGCCTACAACACCTAAAAGTTAACAATGTAATACGTAATTGCAGTGACAAATTAAGCACCCCGACAAACAGTGGAGCATCGAGTGGGAAGAATCTCCAATAAAGGAGAATGAGGCAAGGTGGGCGTGTAGAACTCAATATCGATATACGGTCAAGCGCAGATCTGAACGCCAAATTTAGAGCGATAGCGGAATCGAGATGACAACCACGGCGATAACTTGAGGTAAAGCAAACGCAGGCTACGAACATTGCCTTGACGCACCCGAGCTTAAATGGGGCGCAGCCGCTGAGTAGAGTTGTATTGTATGTAAAAGAGTGCATTTAGTTTTTATGCCTTGACAGAATGCATGCAGCTTCTATAACCTGAATTTACACCAGCTGGAACCAAAAATCTGTAACGCTTTATAATAGTGCAAACATAATTCATAATACACGTTTGCTTATTCTCGCATAGTGGAAATGAAGCCGGGCTTAAAATGATCTTGTAAAGACGTCGCATTTTATTAGAAGTTTCAAAAAGAGCAACTTGCCATGATTGGACATAGGTGTAGTTACGTCTATACATAAATATATATACGTCTCTCTCTCTCTCGCTCTATATATATATGTATATATATATAGAAATCATACTCACTTAGTAATGTTGAAGACGGCTTCCAGGGACGGAACTACAAGTCCGTGAACATAATCAAGATTCAAGCGTCTGATCTGTAACCAGTAAACGTAGATTGCTTTGAATTGAGGTCCACAGTAAAGTGTACGCAATGTGAAAAAGCGCACTCGCATGCGTAACTACGCTGCCTAATAAAGTACCTAACAGTGCCAACATTCAAACTAACAACACTTTGTCTTCTCTCTCTCTCTCTCTATTCCTGTCAACCCTTCTGTCTACAGTAGTTCGCAACTGTAACGGAATGAATAAGCAGCCTGTACAGCAAGCGTACCTGTATATTGCAACAATAATAATACCTTATCACCTAATAAAAGAGCTAGATCTTGACACGATCTTGAGCTGTCGTTACCAGCCGACCATGGATGTGTAAGTACGTGCGCCAAGTTCGGCGAGGTGCCTTAATCGGATGAGTGATGGCTTACCGTTAGAGTAAACCCAGGTGTGGGCGTCGGCACCTCATCTTCAGTGCTGTTCATAGGTGGCGCCGTTGTAGCGTCTAGAGTCGCCATAGCAGTAATGGCGGTGGTGGTGGTGGTGGTGGAGGTTGTGCGATCCGAATTTGTTTGACTAGTCTCCTGTACATGTTGGACTGTCGTCGATGACGACGACAAGCCGTCTGTACGCGTCTCGGTCGATTCGGTTGTAGAAAACGACGCGAGTGCAGTCTGCGGCGAGTCTGCACTTGTCGGGTTCGGTGCTGCTGCTGCTGATGTTGATGTTGTGCTGGTTTCGGGCGGTGCGGAATCGCGCGCTGTACTCTCGCTCGCGACGGAGGAATTGTTAGGAACTTCACTCGTGTCTGATGGCACGGGTGTCGGTGTAGCATCTACTGATGACGATGGCGATGATGATGATGATGATAAACTCGACGGTGATTCTGAAGCAACAGTGGTGGTGGTGATGGGTGCGGTGATTTGGCTTTTATCGTCGTCGACTGCTGTCGAGGACGCGAGCGAGGTTGTTTGAGCATCGTCTAAAGCAGCTGATGCTGCCTATGTGTTTCGGAGCCGAGGCAGAGCAACGAATCGACACCGAACATCAGACACAGAAACAGAGAGCTCACTTAGATGCGCCTGGAGCCAAGCTTACCCAATTGCAAAATAAACGAGATTCCAACGAGCGGCATCTTAATCTGAATTATGTCTGAATGTATGAATTATGAATGTTGGCCCTAAATATATTATTTATGCTATAAACAGAAAAAATGTATACGTTTGCCGCCCATAGGACTTTCAGATCGATCATGCCTTATTGGTCGACGCGGGGGGGAGGGGGCATCCCCCTCCGCCCGTCGACCACTTCGTAGGTAGTGTAGATAAGTTGGTTCATTTCCACATCATGCCTCCGCGGGGAAGATTGAGTAAAATTGAAGTTTAGTTTGTGTAGATCATACGATGGTTTGACCACTTTCGTAGTCCAAAGTTTGATAAAACATTTTAACCATATAACAAAACAGGTCAGCAGCAAATGAAGAATAATACTTTGGGCCCCCAAATTTCTGAGGGCCCTCCAAAAATTGGTCGTTAATCGTCGATTATTGGTGGTAATACCACATATTATACCTAAAACATCTACTAAAGGTCAGGACTGAAATAATGACAATACCGATTTACTTAATGGGTGTGAGTACGCCTCGTCGTAATCAGTTCTTTCGCATCTAGTTAGCCGTGTATACGTGAAACCATGCCGCTGTATCGGTGCCATAAAGGCCCACCGAACGCGGCAAGACGAACTACCTTAACAATTGCGCTGTTCTTTTTAAAAGGACAACGAGTATGCTTTTACTTGAATGCCGGCGATGAGAAGTGTAAACTCTGCAACGTAACTCGCACTAAGTCATAATGGGAGCAACGCAGCAGACCCAAAACCTTTGCAAAAGCAGGTTTTGCTGCAAAGACAATCGTGCTGACAAATATCTGATGAGATTGAAAAATCGTGGTGTGCCTTAAGCCTCTGCAAAGCAAAGATATAATTCATGGTGAAAAGTATTGTCAGCTGCATGAATGTCTAATGCAAGCTATCATCGAACTGCAGCTTGAGCTGTGCAAGCGAAGAGGCGTAGTGTTCCACCATGACAACGCTCGCCCACATACATCTATGGCGACCAGCCACAAGGTTATGGACTTTGCGTGAAATCCACCTTATCGTTCTGACCATGCCCCTTTAGATTATCGCTTCCTCTCATTTCAGAGTGCTTTGAGAAATGAAATCTTTACAACCTTTGAAGGTATAGGAAACAATATGAAAATTCTGAAAGAATGGAGTTAATAGAGCGTTGAACTATGGTTATAAAACGAGGATACGTTTATATTATTGCCCAAAATGACATCGTATGTATCACCTTAACTCTGAATCTGGCATACGAATCGGATGGATACTTCTGATTAATCGCATCATGTTATTTCTTCATGATATTTCCATATAGGTGCCCAATCTAAACATTTATATATAACTAGAAATTAAATCATTTCATATAAGCAACGGAGGTCTCACTAGTATCGAACTATATGAAGCAGACATAAAACGAATACAAGAGCATGGCATTTTATAGTTCGAATCCTTTAGGCAAATATATAACTTTGTAGGATAAGTCGAGTTCTGGTGTTTTGAACACACTCTCTCCTAGCGAATTTTGCAGATGGTATGCGTTGGCTATCCAACACAGATACTCAGTGAGAACGCAATTATAGATAAAATAGTAAATGGTAGTTATATATGCGTATACACGTTGAACAAGCCAGTAACTACCACAAAAGAACTATTTCAACTTTCACAATCATACAGGTATTTTAGCTGGAAGCACTGCCTACAAGCACTGGCCACAACTGGAAGCGTGACTAACGTGCGTCTCACAAGAAAATAATTCGCCATCGATTTAGACAAGTATGTTATAGTACAACAAGTATATTTTATGGACTAAGTATGCCCTGCCATCGTCTTATTATGCGTGCATGTAAAATTATATCATAAAAAAGTATATCATATATATCATATATGTGAGTGAATGATGTGATCGCTGCCAGCAACTCATGATAATGCAATCTAGTTCAGGTCGCGTGTTGACTGTCAGAGAGCTAGGCTGGCTAGTCCAGCCTACAAGACGATATGAACCATCTCATGCGTTTAGTCTTTAAAGGTACAAATTGCGTTCGATTATAGACTACACTTATTGCAGCCAACATCGTAGATGCAAGGTCTAACGCAAAAGCAATGAGCCGATGCAGCACATTGAAAATAAGGCTCGCAACCCAGGGCGTTTAATCAAGGCTCGAACCTCTGGAACCGTTATTTTTTAAACGCGATCCTAACGGGACAAGTTTGTTCGCATACTGTGGTAGACAAAGATAGAAAAAAAACGTTCTAAAACAATCTAGAAACAAACTAATTTTAAACCTACGTTCACGCTGACTATTGTCTTCATTCGGGTGCATAATATAATACGCATACGGTAACACAATTTTGTATATATATATATATATATATATATATATATATGTAAATGTTGGCAGAACATGGAAGACTGCCAAGGATGAGAGATAGCAAAATCGAGCAACATAGAGATATGGTACATGTACAGCAAGTAAATGTTATTACTTAACTATTGGTACTTGTCACCAACAGGCCATAATGCCAAAATAACAACTTACGTGAATGTCCTCCTCTGTCAGAAACAAAATCTGACACTTTGTCCTGTGTATACACTGTGTAAATAGGAAATCGATCAGAAAACAGGACGCCTTTTCGCAAATGGTGTTTTCGCTCACATAACCTAAGACTGCTTTTACATACCCCAGAAGAAGAAGAGTCTAAGCTGGGTGCGGATGAGGCCTCGTGCGGTGCGTCGCGTCGCCGTCGCTCTTGCTGCTCCAGTGGCCGAACGTTCTCGGCGATATCCGGGGTCGACCGGACAACAACTTTGACATCAAGCTTCGTGCAGTTGAGGCTCATCTCACACAGGTCAGGTTCAGGCCCGGCCTGGGGGTTCCACTGGAGGAGTGTCGACACAGCGCTGACTTGCTTCCACTGCACGTACGACTGGTCGGCTGGGACGGTGCAGGCATACCCAGGCAAAACTATATAGTCAAGGATCTCACCAGGTAGCAGGTAGACTTGGAACTCGTTTCGGGAATGTACGTACACAGCTGTTGAGTTGAGCACTGCAAGTGAAATATATATATATATAGATAGAGAGAGAAAGAAAGAGAGTTACTCAAACATCACTTCCATATAAGCTCCTTAACTCCTATGCTTGTGTACATACTTGTTCCCTACGTTTTTATCACTTCATTCATAGGTTCCCTGACGCGTAATTTAGAAGTTGGTTTTAAACCTTGATTTTAGTAACCGTAATAGCTAGTCAAGGCTTTTTGTCTACATATAAACATACTTTTTTTTGTTTTATCATGAATGACTTTGAGGTCTACTAATGCTCATATGCGCTTGTAATCTCCAAAGTCATGTATTGAAACCTTTTTTCCATTAACAAGGGAACGGAGTTTACGATTCCCCTTTAATGATGTGCATGCGCAGTCATTATTTTCGGAGGGCGTATCATGTCAATTAGATAACTAGCGATAACGCCTCTTAAACGTGTGTTTCAGCACTGGGGTTTTCCGTCGTCGCGGTGTGCCATTTGGATATGGTAAGGAGCAGATGAGGTCTAGTGAGGGCTGTGGGCCTTAATAGTGTTTTAAACGCCACGAAGGAATGTGGAAGCATCCCGCAAGCTGGAAAAATTTACGAAGTTATCAAATAGCGGCCGACTAGTAGAGGTGTTGATTACTGTGGCGTTTCCCACTAGAATCTAACCGCTTGCAAAAACTAAAATAGTGTTCCTATTTGGTCTGCCGGTATAAGTCGGGGTAAGGCTATGTGATGATGTAGTCCGGGCATCTGCGAGGCGCCAGAGTAGCTGCGTTCGGTCATTGTTTAGAAGATGAGCCTGGGGTGGTGCTGCAAGTGGTAGTGTTTGTGCCTGAAGCCTTAGAGTACCAGCAATAATTACTAGTGTAAGCACTACCTCAGGGCTTCCTGAGCTTAGTTTACCGTGAACGACAATGCGGCGAGAATGTCTGAAAAATTCTTGCATATTGCAGTCCACCAAAGTGCTAGTTGGGAAATGCGTGTAGGATCCGCTAATTTGAGTTTTGGACCACCCGCGAAGGCCACAAGCGCCTATGCTTGAGTAAGATTATCCGGGTGACGTCTTCTTATCCCCCTAAGCAGAAATCAATTGTTTTTTCGGAGAAATTTTCGGAAACTTTATGGCGATTGACGCTTGACCGATTCGAAGAGATCGTGCGCCAAGATACCATTTTTATTGTATCTGCTATTTGGGGGGGGGCAGTTGCGGGAGACAGGGCCGCCCGCAAATTCAAAATATCTACAAAGACGACCTATATGCGTCATGCTCTATAACGATACGATCGAATTCCCAAACAAGGAATGTAGACGGCAGTCTGTTAAATGTCAACGTTATTTTTATTGCTGGATCTGACTTTGTTGGCTCCGGCCATGGCAAGCGGATAACAGCCATCACTGCATGACTGCAAACCTATTTTCAGATGTCTCCGTCTGAGAAACCCCGTCCTCCGACCCGAATCCGCAACCGCCGGTTTTGCCCCTAGCCCACCCTGGTTCTTCTAGATACCGGTTCCGAAGTGTTGCTTCGTAGCACGCTGGTTGGGGATATATGGTAAAAAGCAGTCATCTGGTGAGAGCCCGGATTCGTACTAGTTTTTAAAGGCCAAGAAAGAATGTGGTAGCTGCTGGTGAGCGAGGAATAATTATGGAGGCGCAACGGCCAATTGGTGGAGAAAGCCCACACTAGGCTCGACCCGCTTGCAATAGGTAAGGGAGTAGGGGGAATGACAAGTAAAGTGATGTATGAATCACAGATGTTCTGTAAGGAACGTGTGTTTTTTTTTTTTTTTTTTTTTGTTCTGGGAGGTTTTGGTAATGCATGATGCACATGCGCCACTAGCAGCCTGCGTGACTAGTGTGAGACTCGCAAACCCACTAAACCCGGATTCATCCCCACCCCCCCAGGCTCGGTATTACTTTGGCATTACATCGAAAAAGGAACGTGTGTTTGAAAGTAATAAACTAAACTGTATCTTTAGTTGACTGTATTCCCATCTGGTCTGCAGTCATAAGTCGGGGTGAGGCCACGTCAATGTTATATAAGTTATATATACGCTCGATGGCGTCTGGATGTGCAAGTCTTATTTCAAGGTGTCAATAGTGGTCACGACGATTTTGGGTGACATTTTGAGAAAGCTATGGAATCAGAGAATAGGTGTATCTGTTCGCCTATTTAGTTAAAAAGATGCTAGGGAAACCACTGCTGGTATTTGACTATGCGAGTGGAGAGGCGTAAAGAGGTCTGAATACTGAATACGGAAGCTGAAAAGTGGTCTATCACTTTACTCAGAGCCTGACTACATATTGTTCTAGTAGTAGCGGTATAAGTTTGGCAGAGTCGGATGTACTATCTGCGTCCTCTGTGATACGAGAAAGGCCAATGAAATTACCCACACACTAAAGCACTGCACCATTCTACTGTAGCACACGTGAAACTAAAACTAGGACGCTATCTCGAGGGAATGTCCATCGTCAGTTGCATGCTAAACGATGAAAATCTCGACAGCAATCACCTTACGTTTCAGCAATTATTAGAAACATGGAGGAAGCCAAACAAACTATATAGCCGGCTCATTGTGTAGAACAAAGCTCCAGCGCGCAGGACTTAAGTAGGTTATCTTGTAGCTCTGATGTAGTGAACTTAGCAAGTCTAGGCCACCTGCGAGGCGAAGAGACGTGCGCTTAACTAGATAGAGGCAGGCTAATGCCGCGAGTCGTACAAACTCATTGTTGGCAAGCCAGCTATGCGTTTATGAATGTCACATAAACCTCCAAGCAATCTATTTGTCGTAGAATAGTGGTGTTTTTCTCTTCCACAGGCCTTACTTTGCGGACCTGTGGGGTCCGTAAGGCGAGACCAGTATGAGTACAGCGTACTTGCAGCTTTTAGGTGTCTATTCCCTCTTATCTAAAAAAATACGGTTATAGATTTAATAAAAACACAAATTCGAGTTATTTTGCTGCACTGGAGTTCTGGAATCTTACACTACAGCAAGATGATTGCAAATCGAGCAAATAAAACATAAGCCGATACTGTTTCTTCCCGCTGAATTGATAGGTTACAAACCTATGCAGGTTTGCCCATTGTCTACTAGTCTTACCCAACTTGTTTTTAGGTCCAATGTGACGGCGTCCAGCACCGTACGATGCTATGCATGCAGTTCCGCAAATACAAACTCATTGTGTAGATCCAGTGCTCTGTTTGAGCAGTGGGCATTGCCCATTCGGCATATGTAAAACCGAGCCCTGATGAAGGCCCTGATAGGCAATCGCCACCGGCTGAGAGTGCGCCAGTGCCGGTGAGATGCACACTGTTTTGCTGGGCATTTCTCGACTTGCTGCCGTCAGCGCGATTTGTGTTTTCCACTTTTTCTTGGCTTAACAAGTTAGTTACTGAATACGTACCATAGCTGTCTATTTTGTAATCTTTCTCTAGTTAATTTCTAGTTACTGATTCATGTATGGGACATATCTGTTTCACAAGACGCAACGATCATAGATCCCAAATGGAAGCAGACTACACTATCAACAATCGTGGCAAACTGTCGTCTGTCCAAGTATATAACGAGGTTTTTCTTTGGATAAAAGTCGGATTGCTGGATAAGATCCCGCGGCAAACTTACGAGCCTGCAGAACTTTCGGCCTAAATGATTTTGAATAACTTAACCAACCACACTGGACAACTCGAACCAATCGACTTTTTTTTAGCAGCCTCGTTTTGTTAATCGCATCATGTGTCGATGGCTCTTGCACTGGAACCATAGAGATATTGCAAGCAAGGTACTTCAACTACAAGCTTCTGATTACTCATAAAAATTACCTACACTCTCGGACTCGGCATAGATAATCAAACAGTACAACGTTTTCGGCGGTTTGATTAAAACAGTTTGGTATTCCTCACACGTTGTAAGTGTTCCATAATGAAATTACCAAGCAAATGCCAAAATGTGCTTTTTTTCAAGATTTCCTATTTTTGTAACTGTTGGAGACAATCAGCCAAGGCAAGCCAGATATATTGGAGGTTGTCCCAATGTAATTATTAATTAGTAAGGTATTGGAGATTGGAGGATATATTGATTATATGGACGCGTTGGTAACATTTATGCGCTCCTGATATAAAAGTGTGACATGTGTAGCTAATTATATACATGCCAAGAGAATAATATATATATATATATATATATATATATATATATATATATATATATATATATATATATATATATATATATATGGAGAATATGATCTCGCCGATATCATTCAGGCAGCAATCTCCGGAATCCGCAGTGGACGAAAGCCGCTTAGAGAATGAGACAGGGGAAGAGAGGAAGGGCGCCGTGTTTATGCAGTAAGCTCCAAACATTTGGCCAACGCAAAAGATCCACTGTTTGGGGAAGGACCGAAAGATAATTTCATACTTTCCGCTCTATCAGTTCAATATCTGCTCGACCGAACTACAAGTAGGCTGCACAAAAGCCGTGTGCCAAAAACAGCTTACTTGACCAGAGAGATCGTTACAGAGGGCATGCTAATGATGTCTTGACCGTATAAGATGGACGACGATGCCTGGTCACGGCTTGCCGCTCAAAAAAACTTGGAACTATCAGCGATCTATAAGCCTTGCTAAATATTGAAGGGCACGTAAAAAGCTTAAGGTAGCCTTAAAAAGAACCGGTAAATAATATAAATAAAAGGCGTTTAAGGCGTTAAGGCGTTTTTAAAACGTGTCGGATATATGTAAGTGCAATACGACCCTACGAAGTACAATACGACCCTATCAATACGATCGAATATGATGGAATTTTACTTTAGCTTTTGGAAGACAACGATACCAAATGAATGGATGAAATCTGTCAGAACGAGCAAAGACTGCAATATTTTTGAACAGGGTTGTAAAATCAACACGTAGTGGCTCAAATCTATACGCAAGTGCCACCGTAAAGAGAACCTTTGGGAACAATTTTTTCGCGTGACTCAGTAGCCGCCAAGCACGCAATCACTCTGGATATAAATTCTCCACTTTTTGGGGTGCGTTCACTAATGATTATTATTATTATTATTATTATTATTATTATTATTATTATTATTATTATTATTATTATTATTATTATTATTATTATTATTATTATTATTATTATTATTATTATTATTATTATTATCATTATTATTTATACAATGTTACAGTTGTGAGGTCTGAACGTATGTTTTGTTAAATAATTAGTTCACGCCATGGCGCCTAAAATAGATGCCGCGTTCCCTCTGCAAACGGCCAAGGACAACGCTTGTCTCAAGAATTGACCCTCTGTTCGGTCGTTCGTGACCTCCTGAATTCGCTTACTCAAATCTTTGAGAAATGCGTCGGTTCCCTTGCTGATTATTATTATTATTATTATTATTATTATTATTATTATTATTATTATTATTATTATTATTATTATTATTATTATTATTATTATTATTATTATTATTATTATTATTATTATTATTTTTATTATTATTATTATTATTATTATTATTATTATTATTATTATTATTATTATTATTATTATTATTATTATTATTATAGTACTAGTCAAGCTAGACTTCCAAAACGCGTTCAACACAATAAGAAGGGACAAAATTTTCGACGAAGTAAAGAGAAAAGCTCCACGACTCTATCCAATGATATGGCAGGGTTATAGAGATTTCTCAATCCTCGCTTGGAACGCAGACACGATCATAGAGTCGCAAACTGGCATTCAGCAGGGAGACCCATTGGGACCAGCTCTGTTCTGCCTCGGCATTTCTGATCTGGTATCTAGCTTACAGAGCCCTTTCAATGTCTGGTACCTAGACGACGCCGTCTTGGGAGGTCCCGCAAATGTCGTGGCGAGGGATTTGCAGGCTATTCTAAACTTCGAGGAACCGGGAGGACTGACCCTCAACGCGGCCAAGTGCGAGGTTTTAGCTGTCGGAGGTACATCTCAAGATCAAGCGCAGGCCTCACAAACAATCATGGAAGCACTTCCTGGGATATCTCTTGTAACACAGGATAACCTAGATGTTCTAGGTTCTCCTGTAATGCCCGAAGGAATTCCACGCGCTCTTGATGCCAAACGAGAGACCCTGGTAAAGATTCGCCCACGACTGACAAGTATGCACCCGCAGGTGGCTCTGTGCCTTTGGAGACACAGTCTTGGTTCACCAAGATTTGTCTACCTGCTACGAACTTGCCAGACTCTAAAACACATGGAAGGCCTCGCAGCCTACGACGAGACCACCAGAGACATTCTAAGCGAAATACTAAATATTGACTTAGAAGGAAACACGTGGAACAGAGCTAGCCTTCCTATCGGAAACGGAGGCCTTGGAATAAGAAGAGCCACAGATCTAGCTGCAGTGTGCTATGCTGCATCCCTGAATCAATTTAGCTTCCTGGCGGAATCACTCATTGACGAGGAAGCAAAGATTGAACTACAAAAGGCAGCAATAGTGGCGGATACCACAGTCAGAAGTCAACTCGACCCCGGCCCTCTGAGAGAACACGTGAGTCAAAATCTTCTCGACGCTTGCAAAACTAAGAAGTCCGCACGAGATATAACAGATAGCCTAACATCAGCAAGAGAGCGTGCCGTCTTTCTAGCGGCTCAACATCCCTTCAGCGGGGGCTGGCTTCAAGCGCTGCCCTCCTGTCAGCTTGGCACCATGCTGGACCCAAACTCTTTCCGCGTGGTGTCAGCCCTTAGAATAGGCGCCCCCGTCTGCCAGCCCTTCTCATGTCTGCGATGCGGCCAACCTGTTGACTCTGACGGGTTACACCCGTTAAGCTGTCTGAAAAGTTCCGGCAGAATTACAAGACACGCTGAACTTAACGCCATAGTTAGAAGAGCTCTTAGAAGGGCAGGGATACCATCTACACCGGAGCCGAATGGCCTTAATGGCAGTAGTGAGCTGCGGCCTGACGGGGTCACCATCCCGTTGTGGTCACACGGAAAAAGCCTTGTATGGGATGTAACGGTTTCATGCACGGCGGCCTTATCGTATTTACACCACAGCGCCGTTGAGTCGGGATGGGTAGCCGAGCGCGCGGATTCTGAAAAACGAAGGAAGTATCTCGAGCTATCTAGAAGCTACCACTTTGTACCCATTACATTAGAGACGCTTGGCCCCATCAGCTCAGGTACAGCGAAAATCCTAAAAGATATCGGAAAACGCATAGCAGAAGTTACGGGCGATCGACGCGAGGCCATGTTTTTGAGACAGATGATGTCTTTGGCCGTTTGTAGAGGAAATGTGGCTTCCATCATAGGCGCCATGAATTGATAGAAAGCGACCGAAGCAGGATAAACCTGGCATAAACGTTCATACCTCACAATTGTAATAACTGAATGATAATAAATAATAATAATAAATTATTATTATTATTATCAAGTTTTTTAAGAAGCACTTATTGCACTAAAGCACCGGGGGTCGGACATAATGAGATATCTAGGGTTTCCTTAACAGAAGAGGCCACTATCGTTAAGCGACATTGTCTATCATCACCTATGGTCAATGATCTTCGGTCAAAGAAAATTCGATCAGCAACGGCGATCGAACCGGCGAAACCACGGCAGATGACAACAATGATTAGCGCACTAGCCCCCTAGACCACGCCGCCACTATTTCAAATGCGTCTGGAGATCAGCCAAATGAGCACAAAAGATTTTAAATCAGTGAAGCCTCTTCGACGCTTCACAAGCGGATCATGTTAGATATCGAGATGAAGCTTTCTGCCGCCTATTGCGCAAAACGCCTTTTTATGTGACATTTATGCTGTATGCCATATATATATATATATATATATATATAATTAGATAACGGATATCACCCTTTTATATCTGAAATGCTTAGAGCGGTAGCATAGGCGACCATATTGCCATCTGTAGGGTTTCCCCAACAGGTTTCATGTACATAAAGACTTCTGAGTCTAAGAGGTAGTCATGTTTCATCATCTATTCTCAATGAGCATTGCTTAAAGAAAAATGGATCAACAATGGGCATTAAACCGGCTCCTCGGTTGACAACCATAGCTAGAGCACTAGCCTCTAGACCACGCCGCCACATATGATATATGACAGTATACAAAAGGGTGACATGAGTGTCTAAGCATACGTACATGCGCGAACAATCAATCATTTCTAATTTCAGTGTAATCTGGTACGGTTGGCAGTTGCTAATCCAGTGCGTTTTTTCAGTTTCGCTAGACTTAGTTAACTGAGGGCGATCAGTTGTTATTACATATTGTCGATCGGGTTGGCATCATCTTCGATATGATCAAACACATCGAATAATGTGTTTGACCACAAAATGTACCAAATACTTAGTGCCGCTTGAGATGAATCGAGAGCCTACTTACGGGATGAGTGCGGGTTCCAGCCAGCAAAAGAGGGCCTGACTAGAAATGCGAACGCCATAACTACCGCCGGAAGCAAAGCGAGGCTTTGGCGAAAGCCCGGCGAAGATGCTCGCCTTCGTCCTCGGCGTCTGATCGGCGCACAGAAATGAGGAAGAGCCTCAGCAGGTGGTGGCTCACTGCTGCTGCTGCTGCTGCTGTTGTTGTTACTCGGCGATGGGACCGGCATCTCCACGTTCGGTCGATCTAAACTAGACGATTCGCGGACCCGTGGCACGCTTACGATGCAGCGGCTGATCTTATTTCCGCTCCGGAACTGTGTAGACCTTGTTGAGCTTACAAGCTCATCTGAAAAACTAAACAAGTCCCCATCCATAAATTATGGCTTTACAGGAGGCACAGCGGACACTTTTGGGCAGATAACGCCAAACTATCCAATGAGGCATATATAGAAATATGATCTATACCGCAATATTTAGAAGTTAACAAGCGCATTATATGCCCAAATTAATTGCGTTTGACCGTGTTTGACTGTAACATAACACTACAAGCATTTACGCGCAAAGTCGCAGTTTTCAATAACTCTCGTCACCGTAATAAAAGCACACATACAAAGTGCCGGAACATGACCTAACAATAGCTGCAGCAATTAGCCCATATGATTTGTTTTAATATGATACCCATATGATTAATGCAAAATAATTTCTTACCGTTCATGTGTTGTCACTATCCGGGACAACATGTTGAACAAATGTCCTTCGCTGACGGGTCTTTAAAGGCGGTTCATATAAGCAAGCGTGCCGCATTCTATCGCTGAGGAGGAGTCACCATGTCGATGACCTACATCTTACAATCTGATACCACCTGAAAGTAATAAAACAGGGTATTTTTTGTGAATTTTTCTACACATTGCATAAAAGCGATGTAAGTATACAAAATTTTGTTTGGTAGACCATCTGCTGAATGCTGTTAACTCTAAGTTTACGTCTGAACAAAATTTACCTCGCATTAGGATTAAAGGGCACGCATAGTTAGCAAAGACTAAGTCCCACGCCCTCTCCAGAAAATACTCCTGCTTGACCACAGAGGCGCGGGCACCTCAAGAGCTGTGCGCTTTTTCTTCGGCCCAATCAACGACAGCAATAGCCACAGTCCACACCCTTGCTAGGCTTACCAGGAAGACAGAATACTAGAGGCCTGTCCTACACAGTAGCGAGCCTGGCAACAAAGCCCACAATAGACCCACGTATCGGATCTGCAAATGTCATACCTAAATAGGATGTCAGACATCGTTTGAACTATGCTATGTCAGTTACGTCCGATATTGGTTACGCAAGTCTACAGCAAACCGTACACGGCGTTGCCCGTTGCTCAATAAAAAATATTTGCAACTTGTTCCTGTAGCAAGTGCGTCGTTCTGAAGCACGGCACCATAAATTACGAGAATAAAAGTCTATTCGACGGGCGTTTGTCAATTAATATCCATTGTGGGCTTATCATAACAATGCCTCGTCATTTGTACGTAGATCTAGAGACGCGACCACACTCCACGCTACAACGCATTTAGCTCACGTATGTTAGGTAACCGATGCATCCGCCACCTCATTTATGGTGCGAGTGAAAATGCCTTCTATTCCAAGTTACAGTGACTACGGCACAGTAGAGGCATACCCGACAATGGACATTGAACAAATGTGTCGGACTCCCTATCTGGGGCTATAGTCTACCTAAGCCTCTAGACAACTAACTTCCTTAGGATAGACCATTACACCTAGATATTCATATGCACCTTCATATTAAGATAATATTCTTGACAAATTTAGTCCAGTTATGAATTGTGAACCCAAGCATGGCAGTTCCTAGCTGTTGCGGAAAATTCTGGTAAAGAAACTTGCCCACTTTGTCAGACATATGGATATATATACACTCTACGAGCGTTTGGCTGGTGATCAAATTTGTGTGTAGGGTTTACGAACGCACGCTTAGTCTGGACCGCGACCAATATAATATGCTATATGTTTACTTATCAAGTGTGAGTTGTGATGTGTATTCGATAACTAAACAACGTTCTGTGTTAGCAACGGTACATAGCTATGCATCCAAGCTTATATATATATATATATTTATTTATTATACTCAAATTGAGTATGCAATTCAAAAAGGTTTCTTCATAATGCTTTATCTTCCTCACGCTTCCGGCGAGGGAAGCAGTGCAACGATTTTTGATCCAGTCCTGCGCATTCCACGGCGTGGTACTTGGCACACCTCTGCAGGCTGTACCGGCAGGTGTACAACTCATACTCCTCGGATGAGATTGCGTTTAAACATACTAGGTAGTGATAACTATGCGCTATGTACCTGCTGAATACGTGGCGACTGTCACATACAGGACCAGACTAAAGGTGCAAGGCATTGAAAACGTCCAAATCAGCGGCCTCGCGTCTGGCCTGTTCGAGTTTAGCTTCCCACTCCGAAATAGAACATTCGTAGGGACTATATATATATATATATATATATATATATATATATATATATATATATATATCGAAACAATGAACTATATCTAAATGTTTTCATTTAAAAATAAGTTTTCACATTTGATTCCCTGAGAATGATTTTACATGCAATCATTTAAATTAATTTATTGAGACAAAACATCCTTTATATTTGTTCCGTTCGCACAATACATCTACCCCATGACTGTTATTTCAAATTTCTCACAGTTCAGATTATTATTACGGCCTTCCTTACAATCTACACAACCCTGCATAATGTTTGAATTGCAAACGACAAAAATTCATCGATCTCGTAAGAATTCCTTTTCCAACATAAATTTTAATAGGCAGGGGATTTAAAAGCGATATCGTATCGTAAATAGGCAGGATTTAGCTTGTCATATGCCTGATGCAAAACTTCCCAGCAACTTTTGTCATACAACTATTTGAATAAAAGTCTATGATCGGAAGCCGTGATCCAAGAAGAGCATACACTAAGTGAAACCGAAATAGAAACGTACCAACTATTGAAACAAAAATAAATTCGGTCAAAGTGTACGACATTCTGTACAAAACATGCTCTCTCTGTTTTTTTTTACGTGAGGCTCGAAAGCGCGCAGTCTGGATTCTCGACTAAAAACTACGTGGTTACGCAAGGGTGAGGACAAAAAGAGCATAGCAAACTCAAAACAGGCTTTTAGTGGGCCCTCATCCCGGTTCGTTCATCCGCAGTTTGCTATACTCATTCAATATGTTCCATTCGCTTTCTATACACCATGCGGCGTGACCACGTACACAACGGTATGTGCACATTTCTCGCTAAGCAATTGTCCCAAGAGGCCGTAGAAGACCATCGGGAAATCGGATGCCAAGGCAGTTCACACCAAACACGGTTCCCAGCAGCGCTACCTTATTGTTATTCATGGCTGTAACTTGATGATCTTTCGAGAGGATTTTACAAATAATTCAATCAACAAGCGTAAGCCCATACGAGTCCATATCTATATTATTGACAAAAAATAAATTGACTACGCATAACGGTCACACACGCATAACCACAACTGTATTGCAGGTACGATTCAGGTTTCCTCATAGGAGCTCCTGGAAGTAAACAATCGCGTGGGGCGAGCATCTGCTGAGATGATCTACCGAAGTACCTTCACACACTACTACAGCCGCACAAAAGTTAGCATTTTGCGTTGGTCCGTTAATACCAAAAAAAATCAGATGATCTCTTTTTAGCAGGCATATCTGGAGTTTCAGTTTCAGAGCATGGCTGTTGTTCCGTCAAAACAACGTTGTGTACCTCGTTGCAACGCTAATATACGTGCACGCCTTGGCTCTTACGTCAAAAATGATTTTGTGTCTATATTGTGTCTAGTCGACCTTGTCATAGTCTTAATTGTAGTCGACTTGCGTGTCCTGTGAGCCCAGCTACGACTGTGCGTCATTATGGAGGACCGCCTTCATGAGCTTTTGTGATCTTATTAGAAGCGACTTTTGAACGAAGGAACATGTGTTCCGAACCAAACGGAAGCCTCTTATAAAAAGCCTTTCACCAGTTATTAGTATTACGTACATGCTTTTACAACACAGAAGCAATGACGAATGCAAGTTTATGCAGACGATTTGTAATGATCGCGCGTACAAGCAGACAGCACCAATTTTAAAGCAGTTGGTTTGCAAATCACACCAAAGTAGAAACAGCCATCGTGATGAAGAAGAGCAGTACGATATGCATTGCCAGATCAGTATAAACTATTTTAACTAATGTTGTTTTAACCACTGCATTATTCCAAAAGTCATTTTCAAATAGAAGCCTGAACTTCTTAGACTCGACTTCATTTTCGTAGCTTATCGTGCCAGTAAAAGCCTAGACAACCGTTCCGTCGAATAATAAATAGAACGGTAACATCATTTAACCTAATCACTCAACGACTGATATAAGGCAAATTAGTAGAATGCATACTTTTCAAACAAAATGGGTCCGTGAATATATATTATTTTTGCTGAGAGTTGCGAAAAATAATTCCGTATATCTATTCAACATGGTTTATTTACGGAGCTTCATAAGGCATGTTTAATACTGGGTAAAACAATCAGTTACAATGAAGTGGCAAGTATCAAAACAATACAGTTAGATACAATTAGACGCACAAAATACAAAATCATACAGCGGAAATGCGGCAGCAGTTGCGTACAAAGCACACCACATCACACATAAACAAGACCCAACTATACTACCCCCTACCCAGCTATCGCATTAAATCAAATGTGAATGATTGCAATATAATCATCACAAATTGTACAATAATCGTGTCGGGCAACCAATAAGACGAGCTCAGAATGAACATATCCATCACATATTCCTCGTAGCAGAATGAGGGTCACATCACAACGACATATTACTTCACACACTCAGTGAGCCATCACATATACCGTCACACTGACATAAAAACATAGCATTTTGGTATGATCTGATCTCGGTATGAAGCTGCCGTGATATGTTTAAATGAAGCACCAGGCCAAAACACCTAGTACTTTGGAAGAAAACGACCGACCGTTCGAGGAGCAGAAAGTTTTCGCCCGCACTTGAAGCAGTTAGATACTGCTATTTGGTTGTATATACGGTAATAATATCGTACGACCAGGCGGCGTGGCAGAAAACCATCGCCGAAAAAACGCAGATAATCTACGGGTGGGGATTGACATGTGATTAACATTCACATCGCATTATAAAGTAAGGGATTTTGTATGCGTTAATAAGATGTCGTCTAGGCGTTATGGAACACATAATTAGAGTAAAATCCAAAAATATACCAAAGTAGATTAAATTAGACCTTTCTATAGGAAGTTTAACTAAGCCGTCGATGGTGTCGCCAATTGACGCATAGCGAACCAAGCATTCCGCTAATAAATGCTTTTGCTAATAAGTGCGAAAAGCGAAATCATGCATTTGCACTGCAGGACAATCTTAGACTTATGTCCATGGTCTTTCCTGTTTTCTTGGTACTTGGGTGGCAATATATTCATTAGTACATTTCACAAGTCTGCTAGATGCCCCCTTGGTCTAAAATAAGACGCGTGTGCTTCTGCGCAACGTTTATCTGTTCCTTACGTAAACAGGAAAATACACAAAAAACAGGAAAATTCACGTAATTACATAATCGGTTTAAAACGTCAGAAGTATCTTGGTCAGGTCATCATAAAATCTACATATTAAATATTTATAGTTGATAATCAAATAGTTGATAAAATGAAAGAAAACAATAGTTGATAATGTCAACCACTTCCGCTTTTGGTAATGCATAGTGTGCTAACACAATTTAAAAAAATTGTTGACTATAGTTATACATTATATGGGCAGCGCTCCACTAACCTGAGACGTGAGACCAAGTAAGTTAAGGATATGTGTATCTAACCGCCTAAGTAGCCGCGTCGCCATGCGCAAAAGAATTGAAATCAATATTGGAGAAAAGTTTAGCAACGTCAAACCTGGCCTGTGCGCGCCTCAGACATCTAATTTCGCTTTCGATAACGAATTGGTGACAGTGTGGAGACTATGATAAATATCGTCAGCCTAATCAACAACTTAGGAAATACCTCCTAAAATATTATGACACTTTCAAATACTCGTTTAGATAGAGATGACCCCTTGTGTATTCCTTCATTATTTAATAAAACTATGTTTCGATTTGAATGACCCCAGTATCTAATCGTACGCCGAATTTCCAAACGAATACCAAGTATCGCACTTATTTCATCAGAAGCTAACAGTGGGTTTAATAAAAAAATTATTAATTCCAAGGGAACATGTCGGAAAAGGATCAGACAATTAATTTATAAATTAGCAGACTACCAGCTAAAACCACCTTGAACACATCATTTATGGAATTACCGGATTTTTTTAATCACACAGTTCATCAGCTAGTATGTGACGAATTTCTTCTTCCGCATAAACCAATACTAGAACTAGTAATCTCAGTCCGAGCTTGTAGTTTTGCCGGTTGCCCCATTAGAAGAGTCCACAGTTAGCTCGGGCGTCGATAATGGAGCCTGTTGTTTGGTGAAGGCATCCCGACCTCACTATGGAAATGTATCGCTCTTCCATTTCTGTTTCCCTGCGCGTGTATTTACGCACATATAGCGGCTATATTTAGTTCGTTAAATTAGACTAGCTTAGCTGCCATCTGCTATGCCAAATTGGGGACCTTGGTTCCACCCACTTGACATTTAAGCTGCGACTCAAGGCGTTTCACTACAGTAATGGGCAACGAAAGCCTGTTTGATGATAAGGACGGATCCGCTAAGCACGATGGCTGCACGCAGACAGGTAAATAAAGAACAAACCCGTCTCGGTCAGCCTTTATATAACTAGCAAACATAGTGAGCTGCAAACCTTTCACATATATATATATATATATATAGATGCCAACTAAACTATAATAGGTAAACTACACATTGTATATATACACATATATATATATATATATATATATATATATATATATATATATAGCGAAGAACCGATATACCCAAGCGTGCACTCAACGATAGAATTGAAACGTTCTAGAACTCAAGATTGGACTATAAAACGTTTATTGAAGCCGCATACGCACATGCAGCTAATCAGTAAGACGTCATAAACTTATGAACTGGACATAATGAACAATTCAATTTGATCAACCCTAACTAGAAGTGGACCAATTTCCTACGACACACACAAACATTTCGCTGAAAGACAGTGAGGGTAAACGAGCAAGTCAACAATTTCAACGTCAATGGATTTGCTAGCACGAATTGCCACATTGAAAAACGTCGGTATACAATGAGCAATTCCGTCGCAGCAGAGCTTGGCCGTTTTAATTGTTGAAGCCTTCGAAAGCAAACAATACAATACAAGGTTTAATCACTGCAAACTCAGGAGTTGAAAATTTGCCAAACAAATATGCTGCCGGTTTTACATATGGCTTATATATAATCATGTTTCTAAAACTTAAAATACTTGTGCCACATGAGACTAACTTGTTCCCTATAACAAACCAGTAATAAACGTTTTACTTCAGGCTCTCTTTTCGACGTGTGTTTTATCGAGTTTACCACAGTCATAATCCCAACTCATCTAACTAGCCTAGGAACGACCGTGGATATTCCTTTGAAGTTTGTTAGGACGAGTTCTAGGCATATAATAGTCGAAGTTTTTTTCTAGTCCTAACTGGTAGCAGTCATATTGGCCTATCACCTTTAGCCAGGTTCTAGGTATATGTATATATATATATATATATATATCAGATCGCTTAACGAGATTCATAATCAAATAAAGGGAAACAATTCCGGCGTCATTCAATATAACGTCCGGCAGTGGCTCGTTTTTAGAGCAGCAGCTCAAACCACCACTCCTACAGCAGCGCTTAAAGATTTTGATAGCTTAGAGATTTTGATCATTGGAAGTAGGAACACAATAGCGCGTCGAACAAGTCTAAACCCCCTAAAATCAACACTAGACCCGGTCTTTTGCAAAGCTAGATATGCAGTTTAGAAAATGCATGTAAAAATAAATTTATTTGCCGTTGCACGCCTTAGAACATTGCTATTTTTACTGTATTGTATTCATATTGAGTCTTCCTTCGTGCCCTACCTTAGAATCAGGAGTTTGTTTTGTTAAATGCATACCATTGCAACAATTACATCAAATCTGTTATTGCTAATGCTACAGAATATGCTTTAACTGACTACAGTCTACAAGCGTAGCGGACATCATATATCGAATAAAACTGAGGAACAATACAATTGAATGAAAATTAGCATATAGTGTTCATTATTAGTGATAATAATAACCAATTCTTTTCGAAGTCTACCTACCGGCAATAGTCCGGAACCATGGTGGCGGCGTGGTCTAGGGGACTAGTGCGCTAGTCATGGTTGTCATCTACCGGGGTGTCGCCGGTTCGATCCCTGTTGTTGATCGAATTTTCTTTGAGCGATGCTCATTGAGAATAGATGATAAACCATACCGCTGAGAGTCAGCGGCCATGCTGCCACAAGGACTGTTAGGGAAACCCTAGATATCTTAACATGTCCGGCCCTCGGTGCATTGAAGATATACCTCAGGTTAAGTTCCAAGCCCGTAGGGAACGGAGGATAGTCTAGAATTAAAAACAACCTCCTTAAAAAATGTTTTTTAATTCTAGTCCGGAACCAAATAATCAAATACCTTTTCTTTTTTACTTCAGATCCTGGCCGTCAATTTGATCCAAAGTAATTAGTACAGGTACTAACATGTGCGTGCAAGAATTTAAGACTTGCCAGAGTCACACTCCGCGCGCCGCAGCATACATCACAATAAGTTTAACTAGTGTCTTCATCTCACGAGCTGGAACCATCTGTTAAACTTGACTTTTGAAATGCATTTATTACAATAGGAATCCGTCAATCGTCGATTGGAACGCAAGTGTAACCATAAGGTTCAAAACCGGTATCCAACAGGAAAATCCGCCAGGGCCAGCGTTGTTTTGCATTTCTGATCTACATAGCCCCCTTAACGACTGATACCTGGATAATGCAACCCCGGGTGGACCCGCGAACACCGTGAAGAAGGATCCACAGACCGTACTACAGTTCAAGGAACAAAAAGAACTGACACTTAACGCTTCTAAGTGTGAGGTGTTAGCCATTGGAGGTAACACACAAGCGCAAGAGGAAGCCATCCAAACGAATATGCAAGCACCTTCCGGAATATTTCACACGACATAGGATGACGTAGATATTCTGGGTGCCCCTGCCATGAGTGAAAGAATGTGACGGGTTGTTTATGCAAAACGAGAAGCCCTTAGAGAAATCCGCTCACGTTTATGAAGGCACAGTTTTGGTTCACCAAGATTTAACAACATGTTACTAGCATCTTGTAACATGTTGTTACCGATCTTTAACTACACCAAAAATCTTGCTGTTGACAACCAGGGCCATTCTGGGCGAGGTAGTTAACATTAAGTTAGGCTTATAGAAAGAGCAAGTCTTCCTTTAGCCTTCGGGGGCCTTGGTATCAGTAGCGTTGCGGACTTTGCTGCAGCCGGCTATGCTGCATCACTAAAACATTTAGGTTCTCTCGCTGCAACGTTATGTAATAAAGATGCAAAAATAGATCTTAATAAACACCTATGTTTGCCGATGCGACGATTAGAAGGGGCTCACAAGACGCGCGAAGATTTAATAAAATAGTGAAAAGGGGGCTGAGCTTAAGAATACCATTCACACTCTAGCCAAAGGCCCGAGCGGAAGCAATGAGTAACGACCTAAAAGAATTACTATACATCTATGATCTGTGATGTAGTTGTCTCATGTATGGCGGCGCTATCGTAACTTCGGCACAGCTCTGTCGAGTGTGGATAGGTTGCAGAGCACGCAGATTCGGAAAAGCGATATAAAAGTATCACGAGGAGGTGAACGAACTACCACCTGATGCCTATTGGTTTAGATACATTGAATCCTACTAGTGTCGGCACCGCGAAATTGTCGAGGAATGTTGCAAATATCGTACGGAGTATATTACGAGTATATTGCGAACGACGCGAAGCGATGTTTCTAAGGCAGATGATTTTATTGGTCTATATATATATATATATTGCTTGTAGAGAGAGGAATGTGACTTCGAACATAGGCGCCATGGGCTGAAGCGAAATTAATTGATGGCAGTAAAAACGTTTACTCAACATAATTACAAGAATTTAAGAGTAATAATAAGAGCGTAGTAGTACTAGTATGCTTTTGCTTTTTCTGACAGTATAAACTTACTTTAGAAGTCAGACCAGAGAAACACTTACAGTATGTCGCTTAAGATCAAATATGGCAGGCAAATTTCACGCGACAGATTTTACGACCAAGCTGTTAACTGCTAAGTTTTTAGAGTAACTAAGTAAAGTAAGTAAACAAACAAAGGAAGGAAGAGTCAAATAGTCACGCGTAACGTAGCGAACGTATTGTCGTGTCGTTCTCTACTGTTAAGTTGTGTATCAGTCGCACGCGGCGCGAGAGTTCTTTCGGTGTTAGACGTTCCGGCGATGTTTATTGGCCCTTTTCTGGCCAGTAGACATCGCTCAGATGATGACATAGACGACAACGTGCCTGCACTTCGCCACGCGCTGCGCATCAGAAGACTACTGACACATGATCGCCTATTGAGGCTCGAGAGGAAGCCTTGGTCAGAGAGAGATAAAGCACGCGCACGTCAAGGATATTCCTCGTTTAATGAATATATATATATATATATATACATATAAATATATATATATATATATATATATATATATATATATATATATATATATATATATATCTGCTACAGTGACCTGCGTCCAGGCGTCAGATCAGGCTTAAGGGGGGGAGGTGCGTTTAGTGGGTATGGGTCTCAGCGGCGTAACATCCATCCGCTGGGGTCGAGTCCCACACAGCTCGAGATGGAAACCGAATTTTCCTACTCGTAGCAGTAGTGCGTAACTGCATTTAACCCTCCTCCACAAAAAAAAAAAAAAAGGCGTCAGATAACAAGGTGAGATTCGCGACATCACCCCGTAAGTCACGTCGCAGGGGGGGTAGGAGCGAGGAGGCGTAGTGAGGGGCAGCTGGGCCATCATCCTTTTGTCGTCGTTGTTGTTGTAGCGTATATAGCGCCCAGTGGCGTTAGGCGTTGGGTGCGGCTATCATCTGCTGGTAGCCGACAGGTGGTGGCCTTGAGGCCCTTGCGTCGCTTTCCCCCCCTGCCGCTCCGTAGCGCTCACAAAAAAAGCGCCTTTCGGTGTTATTCGTTGCTGCGTTCGATCAACCGACTGGCATAAAAACGCAGTAAATTTGAAGCCATATTGAAGGCAGGTGATAAAAGCCACCACAAAATGTCCGAATACGATGCTGTTGCTGCTATACACCGGTTCTACCGGTCCCGTAATGACTCGAATGCTTCTTCGCTTTTTTCCAGCAAAGCTGTTGGCATGGATATTGGCTGCCGGTGCACAGTACAATCCTACTACGACGTGTAATATCCTTCAAGTTGGTAGATTAATAACTTTTCAAGAGGAACAAAAGGTTTCATATATATATATATATATATATATATATGTATACTACCCTACCGTACTACCTTCCATGTGTAAAATAAATAGTACATACGCAATACAATATAGGTACGTTCTGACAGTAGGAACGTCTAGAAATTTCTTAAGAACAAAGTTGACGCTTTTCGCTATATGTTTGTTGTTTAGTTATCGACAGTGGAGCTTACGTTATCATCCTTCTTTAATGATCTATTGTAGTCTAGTACATCTACTATATGCCCAATCGGCAAACGTTTAGCGTTTTTCGATTACGCATTAGAAAATATTTTGATTTGCACTCAGTGCTCGGTGAAAACATATTTGAGACTTCACATGTCCTCATAGTATGTAAAATATTTCAAAGGTAGTTGTCAAAGTAAAAGTAGTAAATTAATAAGGATAACAAAATTAAAAGTAATATTTTAATGAAGAGTTTATTATTAATATTGCACAGGCATGAGAATTACTACTATACAAATTATATAATATTCACAGTATTGCTTGTATGATTATTGACCGAGTGTCGATGACCATTCAACATCATCTTGACGCTGCCTTTCTCTATTTGCAATGGCACCCTTAGTCGGAGAAACGAGGTCGATCTTGGCTACGCTCTGACCTTAAAGAGCTTCTTCCCAGGCTCTTTTGTCAGTTTGAGTGCTTCCTTGCCCTAAACGCTAGATGGCTCAAAACCAAACGCCATTACAACGTTGTCTTCAAGAAGATGCGCGTATATGCAAATAATACTAATAATAATATTAATAGCATTAACTAATAAACAGAGTTCTTAAAGTTGAACTTAGTACGTATCTCGCATACCAGGTTATAATGCATTCATAACAGGTTTAATATGTTATAAACACGCTAATGGTCTAACGTTAATTTGACCTTTCAAATTGGCGGTGTCATATCATAACTTGTGTCCACATTTAAATTATGAAGCTAATAGAAATTTCACAATTGCGGGTTATCGCTTAGCTTATATCAGCCAGCTATTGCTTTCTCTTGACCCACCAAATTATCATGATAATTCATTATTCGCATCTTTATAGGTGGGCATTCGTTGTCTAATCCCATGGTTGCGAAGGCGTAATTTGATTGCAAAAGTGTAAGAGACTTATCGAATAATTTAGAATTAAAATAAAAAAAACTAAGATTGCCTATTTGCCTTTGGAGAGGGCTTAAAATCAACCCTTTAAGTTTTTAATTCAGTGATTTCGGCTTAATCTGTTTAAAAATGGTACACAACGCTATTCGGCTAAAATGCTTAATATCCTTGTGTTGACTTTATTCAGGACACTAGAAAATTGGGCGTATTATACTGGTAGATATATGTATCAAGTGTGTTAATATTGTTTTATGCGTATGTATGTATATACACCATAGCTCCTAAATATGAATGAAGTGGTTATGCAAATATATTTGAGACGCACTTGCTGCACTCGTTACGCTATATTAACGGAATATATTTGTACATGAATGAATGCTTCCTCAGATCACACTACTACGCGGTACGTGTTAATCAAACGCTAAGGTGGCTGCTACGTTCGTGACAGGGCGGTTTCTGCAGTACAAACTGTACCAGTTATAATCTGCCCACCGAACTGCTTCATGTAACAGAGGCTCTCCTGCTCGCACAAGTAGTAGGAGTAGTAGTAATGGTGGTTCCATGGTATCCCTTTCCCGCACAACAGCCACATCACATCATACCCTAGTTAGAACCTGTAGCTATTTTTCCTTGGACATATTTGGACTCACCCGCATTTTGCTGGCTTCCGGCTGGTTACATTTCACCGTGACGGTGTACAGGTGCTTAGCCAGAGGACACGCATCGGCGGAAGCAAAACGCGCAGCATAACGCTAGTCCGCTACGCTCGCCTGATGTGTGGAAGCCTTTGCTCGTATTGTTTGTACTCGGTGCGGGGGGCGAACATAGAACCCACCGGATGAGCCCATCGGTACGTTGCAGCCAAAGCACTCTTTCAAAAGGCCAACGCAGAGGACGCGGCGTCGGCCGTACCACAACACATTGCCGTCAGCATCTGCATTGCTTACGAGGTCGTGAATAGGCCCACCATCTCACTCTCTTCTTTCTTTCACTTGACGTCGCCTCCACCGCCGTCGCTACACGTTATTTTCACGAAACAAAAGCCTAATAGCTAAGGATGGTTCGAGAAGGCTACCCCGCAACTTCAGATAGCTTTGACGTCTCGTGCCGCGCATCTCTATCTCGACCGTCTGGTTGGGTGTCGGCTGGAGGCGGCCGCTTTCTTCGTTGACCACCAACCAGTTCGCAGCGTTTGCTAACGTCACTAGATAGATCACTTTGGATCACATTCACCAGCGTGCTAACTACGTATCTACCTGTTCAGTAGCAACCTCAATCAAGTAACTACTACTACTACTACTATTGCTACTACTTGTAGTAGCCGACTAATCAACATCGTTTGTTATGACAAACTGTTGTTGCTTTGCTGTGCGGATTACGAGCGGACGAACTTGCCCAGAATCCAGTCGGCGTACCGTGTTGAGAGCGTCTCCATGGTGATCTCTGCTGCACGATAGGCTGGCCGCTACGTAGCCACCCTCGAACTCACTCGGGGGGGCGGGGGAGACAAATATCCCGTGGCACGATGCGTGCGCCTCACGTCATTCAAACAAGACAAACCTGACTGGCTCGACGCATTTCCCCACAAGCACACTCATATATATATATATATATATATATATATATATATACGTGCCTACGCATTGCTACTTTGTAAGACCTGAGTAGCTCTATGTATAACAAATCTCGGTAATAAATGTGACTCCCGGTCCACCGACCCGCCGAAAACCGAACCCGTTTAACAAGCGAACGTAGCTTTAAAGGTCGCACAAGCAACCAGAGGCATATTCAAATTTTTGTCTGTTGTTGGATAGCACTTCGGTAAGCAGTTGTAACTATATATGTATGTATATATATATATATATATATATATATATATATATATAACACCCAGGCTAGGTAAATGTGTTTACTCAGTGTGTGCGTATATACATATATATATGTATATATTTTTTTATATATAAACACGTACAGTGTTTTATTTTGGAGTGACAGCAAATTACCAAAAATGGCTCTATCGAGCTTTTTATCGAGACATATCTTCAGTAAATCTACGACTGCGAACGACCTAGTCATCGTATCGATAAACTTATCGTACCTGCGTATTTGGAGAAAAGTTTGCATCTGTCAAACCGCATTCTACGTTAGCTTAAAGTAGAACAAATGTTGTATTTAATGTTATTCTCAAGAAATGAAACTGTTTGCAATTCTTATGTTTTGACTTTCACGCTCAAGTACTCATTTTTTAAAGACATTTTCGCCTCTCCCCCTCCCGTTCCAGATCTATATATATATATAAAGGTTGGAAATGAAAAATATTATTCTTCCCCAAGTTGTACAAGACCTCAAAGTTTGCTGGGCGAGTTCTGGAAAACCTTTATATATATATATATATATATATATATATAATATATATATATATATATAAAATTAAACGAAATATAAAGTTGTTTGGAAACCTCAACTTAGTCTCAATATATTTTAGATATTCATGTAATGCCCTGTTTTATGGTTTATTATCGTCTGTAATTTGTTAAAAATATATAATAATATTCAAAATATTAAAGATAATTATTGATTTCACCTTCAACTATAGCATACACCCTGTTTTGCAAAATGCTGTGGCGGTGATTGCCTGCAGCTGTCCTTATTGTCCTATATCCAATGCTCTAAGTTGCAGGTTTGACCCAAACATAGCATATTTTAAGTATTTCGACGAGATTATTCATTGGTATATCAACATTTTATTAAAAATATAAGATTATTTATAATTTGGCGGGTGCTCACTAGTTAACAATGCATTGGCTTAAAACCCCAGTAAAGCTTGACAACATAATATTTATTTAGATCCGTACAACGTGATCGAGAGGCAGTACGACGACCTCCTCCATGTGTACGTCCAATCTTAACAAAAGAATATATATATATATATATATATATATATATATATATATATATATATATATTATATATATATATATATGTATTTATATACTTATACAAGTTTGTTTATCATTAATTATTAGCTAAGTTATCACGACAATTGCCAGTGCGTAGTCATAGTTTGCTTACGTCTATTTATTTGCTAGGTTAGCACTTTGGAGAGAACAATTGCCTTTGCGCGAACGCGTCGTTTCGAGTTCTCTAACTCACCACTAGCCCAGTTCAACAATTTGCCCTAACAAATGCTGCATTTTGTCAGTAAATGCCGAGCGACAGCCTATGACACATGAATTGGCGCTGAATCAGCTTGAGCATCAGGAGACATAGACCCCCATTATCAAATGTCAACGGACAAAATTAGTGCGGATAACTACGTTAGAGTATTTTCTGCATTTGTTAGCCTTTGCTAACGTATTAATTATATAAAAGCGATCTATTCGGTCCGCATCTGCACCAACCATTGAATGGGCTATTGAGTTGGTTTCAGTTGCGATCCAAACAAGCATCCAGCCACGTCAATGCAAATCAGAATAAGACCGCCTGGTATCTTTCCA
This sequence comes from Dermanyssus gallinae, assembly GCA_003439945.1. Taxonomy (NCBI): domain Eukaryota; kingdom Metazoa; phylum Arthropoda; class Arachnida; order Mesostigmata; family Dermanyssidae; genus Dermanyssus; species Dermanyssus gallinae. The sequence continues at coordinate 34,399 of QVRM01001066.1, forward strand.
TCGTCCCTGGATAGATCCGGGGGTTCCAGTTCACGCGGAAATTGTTCCAGCAGTCGGCAGATCTCACTGGCTGCCCGAAAATGTCATTAAAGCGTGCCAGTGACCAGGCCATGATAGGCTAACGTGTCCACAAGATCACCACAACGATATCAGTGAGGCACGACTAAGTTAACGCCAAGCTGCAGTTCTGCGAGTCGTCTAGTCTAAAAGCGTCCCAATTAACGGACAGAGTGGGGCATATAACTCCAGCTCCCTGAAACCAACGGCTCGAAATTTGAGCTTTAATTCCCTTGAAAATTAGCGTAAGTTATTCTTTCAAATCAGGCAGTACAGGAACAGAGCGTCCTTCCTAGTTGAGGAAGTTGCAGCACGAACAAAGCGAATCACGATTTAAAAAAAAACGTAATGCGCAAAAGTCGTTTCCCTTGGCGACGGTTAAGAAAACTTTGGAAATTCCTCGGCAACAGAAGACCATACATATTTGGATGAAATGCGTGACCGTTTGGCATGGCGCATCGGCGTGCTGGCCGAATGTGTCTGGCAAGATCCCACCTTGTGAAGAATGTTTACACACAAGAATGGTTTTGGGGTCCTTTGGGGTTCCCGAGACTAGAGAAGCATGTGCAGAATTTTTTGTTGAGCTATTGTTATCTGGGATTAAAATGTAAAAGCTTGGAAGGATGTAGAGTCAAGAGAGGTTTCAAGACATCTGCAATCATCCTTCGAGGTTGCTGCTAAAGCAACGGAACACTCTAACATCCGAGGCCGTCAATTAAGGCGCCTCCGACAGTTCTGCGCCGCGACGTCTTGTTTACGGTAATGTTTTGTTTATGATTTGTGAACTCCATGATGATCTTGTTTGGCTTGCGTTGGTAAGCCACATATGGACAGGAAGGTGTGATCGGCGGCGTGGGGGCCACTACAGTTTAAACCTCCGCTCGATGCTCTTCACCCGTCAACTGTAAATAACTGCTATTGATCGGGCTCCAGAACGACGGAGCGAGTCCTGTATCTCAGGAAGATAGACACAGTGGTTGGCGGTCAAAGATCCAGATCGTCTTGGCTGAACGGGGTCTTACTACCAGCGTGACCTGTGCGGAGTAAACGTCGAGCGTGCACCACACTACAACGTGATAGCTATTCGCGTAC